>JAWWMW010067293.1:0-15051 GCA_035048345.1 Echeveria elegans | reverse complement strand
AAGTAGCTGATGAATATTGGCAGAACCATCTGGCCCGTAATGATTCCATTATTGTTGATGTGTGCCAAGTGAGTTTCGCTTTCTCATTATTACCCACATTGAGTTTACAATATAGTTGCACCTTTAATATTTCTGGTAACTTTTGACCAAGTATGATAGACAATCATAGAAAACATCTCCTAATTTTGAATCTTTGATTATGAAGAGCTTAGCATTTGTTTGCAAACTAAAGCATATGTTAAACGGGACTTAAACTATGATTGACAAAAAGATGTGAAAGTGTTCTGCAAAACGATGCCCTATGTTAAATGGAACACAAAATATGGAATAGGGATATTATATTGTACCCAATCTTCTCAATTATGCAAGAATTAAGCATTGAGAAAAACTCCCAATCTTAAGGGTAAAGCTGTTTTACATGATTGTTAGAACTCTCAAGTTTCACATGGTGCAAAGATATTTGTTCTGGGATTACATGTTTCTGAATCACCATATGACAGTGAGCAATCAAATATAGTATATTCAGTATAAGGGGGATTCTATTATACTTTAATGCTCTTTTTTGTTGCACTTTTACAGGGTCAATACAAATCTACATTAGTTTGCCTGATTTGCAAAAGGGTGTCCATAACATTTGATCCATTCATGTATTTGTCGTTACCCCTACCATCAACCGCAGCAAGGACAATGACTGTGACGGTCATGACTACTGATGGTAGTGCTGCCCCATTACCATATACTGTTACTGTTCCCAAGTCTGGAAAGTTTGTGGATCTCATCCAGGCGCTTAGCAATGCTTGCTCACTAGGATCTGAAGATAGCTTACTGGTAGCAGAGGTATGTACATATCAAATACCTCTGACCATGGTAATTTTTACTTGATCTACTGATGTGTTATCCTCAAATGTTCTATTTGAATCATTGACAATCAAACATTTGTACACAGATATATACCAACCACATTATTCGTTTTCTTGAGGATCCAGCTGATTCACTTTCTTTAATTAGAGACTTTGATTGTTTAGTTGCATACCGGATACCTAAGGATGCAGAAAAGGACCACTTAGTTGTCTTCATGCACCAGCAATCTGATGGGTGAGTTAAAGATCATTGTCCATATTGGTGAATTCTTTATTTGGCGTTTTGGCTTATAGCCTTGTTTTTTCTATTAACCAGTACCTGTATTGTTAGAAAGATTTATTTATTTATTAAGAGAAATTTAGGGGTTCGAAAATTTCTGTATTTGTGTTGTTTAACACTGTAAAGATACACATATCTAGACTTGCATCAGAAAGTCAGGATTCAAAGAACAAGAGTGTGTGCAAATCTTATTCAGATGAGTTGTACCTTTTGCTGATTAGCAGCTTTTTGATGTGTGGCTGCTTGCTTCTTGCATTATAAATCTAGATCTTTGTCACTTATTTTCTTATGTCCTTATGTTATATCAATTATCATTCAAATGTCCGTAGTCATTTCGCTATGCTTGTTTGACTCTAAGCGTGCACATCGCACTAAACTGCAGGCATTATATCGATGGAAGAATGACACTCATCTCGAAGGTAATAGGTGTACCTCTCGTAACTACGATGCGCGATAGTCCAAGTGGGTCTGAAATCAGCTGCGCATACTCCGAATTATTGAGGCCTTTCATTACAAACAGTGAAAATTGGTTAAATGACAGCAGAACATCATTAACTGCTGCTCCTGAGGAAAATTTAGAGATAGAGGATGCATCCGATCCGTGTACAGATTTTGCTATGGACTTGGATGATAATCAGAAAGAAATAGATTCTCCATCTGAATCAACTGACCTGGAACTACAGTTCTACTGACAACAAAATAAAAATGACTGACAGTATTTCTGATCTTGGTTCTGACAAACGATGCTATGTGTTTGTATCTTGGCCAAAGAAACTTTTAGAGCAATATGATATGCAGCTGCTTAAGGAGTTGCCTGAGGTTTTCAAGTGTAATTTTTTGGCGAGAAAACCTCAAGAATCGGTTTCTTTGTATAACTGCCTGGAAGCATTTTTAAAGGAAGAACCTCTTGGGCCAGAAGATATGTGGTCAGTATCACACCCTTACTCATTGGCTATAATTACTTGTAAATGTACGCCACCTTTGTTATAACTTATACCTATGTGATGATATCTCCGGCTGTACATTCTGTAATTGCAAGAAATGGCCATGGTCATTTGCGAATTCAGTAGAAATTGTTTCTCGCGTCTTTAAGCAGTAAATGACTGATAAAGTATTTATTTATTAAATCTTCCAAAGCAAAATGTAGTTCTTTGATCAGAAGTGGTATTTTTTTCATTTTTACTGTTTTGTGTCAGTGCATTTTTTGGACATGCCCTTAGTAGATCAGCAAGCGCCCTGTAGATCCTTTCTTAAATTTATGATTGTTTGCGTTCTCTCAAACTTTATATCTCCTGACACAACACTGTAGGTACTGTCCCGAATGCAAGGAGCATCGTCAGGCAAGTAAAAAATTGGACTTGTGGAGACTGCCAGAGATTCTTGTTATTCACTTAAAAAGGTTCTCATATAGCCGGTATACAAAAAACAAGCTGGAAACTTACGTTGACTTCCCTGTTGATGATCTTGATTTGTCAAGTCACATAGCATGCAAGAATGGTGGAAGTTCTACCCGATACATGCTTTATGCTATCAGTAATCACTATGGAAGCATGGGGGGAGGTCACTATACTGCTTATGTCCATGTAAGTGACTTAATATGTTTGGCTACTTATAGATAAATTCTATCGCTTCATGTCTTTATGTTTGTTGTAGTAAATCGTATACTTCTGAATGTAGTAGAGAGGTTATTATCGTCCAGCTATTGGCTTCTAACTTATCAGCTTTAAGCTTTATTATTTTCACTTTCAGCACGGAGGACACAAATGGTATGATTTTGATGACAGCCGTGTTTATCATATCAACAAGGACAAAAATCAAGTATTAAGGTGCGTTATTATTTGAAAAATTTATAGAAGTGGGCAACATTATGCATCGGTTTATTAAAAATCGGTGCATAAAGTCTTATATTATACACCGGTTCATTAAAAACCGGTGCATAAAGACATACATTATGCACCGGTTTTTAGTGAACAGGTGCATAATGTAAAGCAACATTTTTTTTTTGAAAAATTTATAGACGTGGACATTATGCACCGGTTTATTAAAAACCGGTGCATAAAAGCATACATTATACACCGGTTCACTAAACCGGTGCATAAAGGCATGCATTATGCACCGGTTTCTAGTGAACCGGTGCATAATGTAAAGCAACATTTTTTTTTGAAAAATTTATAGACGTGGACATTATGCACAGGTTTTTAATGAACCGGTGCATAATGTAAAGCAACATTTTTTTTAAAAAAAATTTATGGAAGTGGACATTATGCACCGGTTTATTAAAAACCGGTGCATAAAGGTATACATTATGCACCAGTTCATTAAAAATCGGTGCATAAAGTCTTACATTATACACCGGTTTTTAGTGAACCGGTGCATAATTTATGTCTTTATGCACCGGTTTTTAGTGAACCGGTGCATAATTTAAAGCAACATTTTTTTTTGAAAAATTTATAGAAGTGGACATTATGCACCGATTTCCTGAAAATTGGAGCATATTACCGATAAATATGCTCCGATTTTCAGGAAACCGGAGCCTATTCGTTAAAGAATAGGCTCCAGTTTCTAAACAATCGGAGCCTATTCTTCAGAGAATACGCTCCGATTTATTGAAAACCGGAGCATATTGTATAGAATACGCTCCGATTTTCATGAAATCGGTGCGTAAAATATCGAATATGCTCCGGTTGTTTAGAAACCGGAGCGTAATATGCTTTACTTTAAAAACTAAAATTTTAACAGATTGAAATTCAAAAATTGCTTTACGTTATAAACTATACAACTTTAAT
Organism: Echeveria elegans; assembly: GCA_035048345.1. Lineage (NCBI taxonomy): Eukaryota > Viridiplantae > Streptophyta > Magnoliopsida > Saxifragales > Crassulaceae > Echeveria > Echeveria elegans. The sequence goes on along the minus strand of JAWWMW010067293.1, from coordinate 11,125 downwards.
TATTTATTGCGTGTCTCAAATTGAATTTATTTAAATCTCAATCCGCTTTATTGATATTTAAATTATGTACAAAATATAATTGAATTAATTATTGGTCGGGGGTGGGATAAGGGGGTGTGGGGTGCCATGGGTATTTAGGTCAAAAACGCAATGGGACCTGCGGAGGGTGTGGGGGTGAGGGGTGCGATTAGTTTTTTGAAATACAAAATTAAATTTATAAAAAAATATTCTTAATGCATGACTTCTTAATCAACCCTGATACTAAATGGTTGGATTTTGCTTATTCGTTTTATGAAAATTTGAATTTTTTATGTTTTTATATACTTTTATGGTTTTATTTTTATCAAGAAACCATTTAGTATCCAACCATTTTGTATCATATTTAATAAATCTATTGAATAAGATTAAAATAAATTGTTAAAATTCAGAGACATACAAAAACATAATGACAAATTATTAAAAAAAATCATTATATTTTTTATAAAATTTTGTGTTGCATTTTGCTAAATAATTAAAATATCAAATTAAATTTATATAAAAATATTTTTAAGTGATAATTTATATATTAAAAGTGATACTAAATGGTTGAATTTTGTTTATTTTATGATTTTTTAGATTTTTTAAAGGTTTTTTGATATTTATTTTGAATTTTTTAAATTAGATATTTGGTTGGACATAATAGCGTGCCTAAAATGGCCGAATAAAAATAAGTTCGTGATTTAAAATGAGATTCAACAAAAGTTCATGATTAAAATGGAGTTTTGTAAGTTGATGCTTTAAATGGCCGAATATGAAAAATTCATTCTTTAAATGACAGTTTTCCCATTTCTTTGTAAAAGAATTTCTTAGATATGTCCAAAGTGTTACAAGTAGACCTCGAGGCAGAAAATCAAAAAGTGGCTCAGATCGCGAACATTTGGTGTGTATTTTGGGCTGGGCCCAGCGAAACTTCATTTTCTAAAACTACACCCGCACTGCTTTACACAAAAAACCCTCCCGGAACAGAAACCTTGGAAATCGCCGCCGATAATGGATGACGACGCGTTGAGACTCGTTTTTTTTCTTTTACCGCCCAAAACTTTAGCCTCGTCAAGATTTGTTTCGAGACAGTGGTTTAGGGTTATCTCCGACCCTCTTTTTGTGCGCTCTCATCTTCGTTTAAAAAACACAGGAACTTGGATGGGAGGTCAATCCTCTGTCTGCCGACTTAATCCCATATGAAGCAACCAACCCTCAAGAAGTCATTCAATCAAATGTTGGTGGTGGTACTTCATCTTTCTCTCTAATCGGTATCTCGGATGGATTAGTTTGTGTTAGAGTTTTAAAAACGGTTAGAGAATAAGGTATTCCGGTGACTTCAGTCGGCTACATCCTCTCTAATCCTTTATTACGACGTGAGGTTGAGGTCCTGCAGCCTACAGTTGGTAGATGTCCCAGAGTGTTTCTATCCAGAACTGCCTCGCCGTGTGTTTACGGTTTCGGTTATGACAGACAGAGTGATGACTATTGTTTATGCAGCTTGTCAAACACCATCAACTCTGGATTGTATGCAGGGGTTTTTTGGTTTGGAACAAATCTTTCCTCTCATTTCATGGTTCATTCAGAGGCACCCATCAATATTTTTGAAACGAAGTTTGCATACATGTCTTTCTACTCTATTTCGGGGAATTGTACGGATGGATTTGTTCTTTCCTGTGTAAAGTTGAACACTAGGACAACCGAAACAATTACTTTGCCAACTGCAAACGAGTATGGACTAAGCCTATTCGATGGTTGTCTCATTTTGATCGCACATTTGGAAGGTGCGGAAGGCGCGCGAGGCAAGTATAACTTATGGACGTTGGAGGATGAGACTCCGGCTCGTTGGACACTGACGTCAACAATCGAAACAGATGTCAGCGTGATGCTACGCGTCCCCCACTTTACGCCTATTTGCTTCTTCAAACGTTTGGTTTTAGTATCTGTCAGGTTCCCGGCACACCACCTGTTATTCCGAGTTTATACTATGAGTGGAAGGGCCTTGAGAATCGGAAATCCATTTCCTGTTCTTGCTGGATACGTAGACAGTCTCGTGGATCCTCGTCAAATCTACCACGTTCCTGCCGCGCATAACTAGGTTCTTATTCTTAATCTTGATAAAAGCTCTCTTGTTTTTTGTGTGTGTGATGTGAACTGATGAATTGGTAAATGCTAGAAGGTGTGAACTGTTAGATTTGGTGATATGTTGATACGACACTGTTAAGGACTGAACTTTGCTGTGGATTCGGCCCATGTTTCATCACCATGCTCCATCATTGTTGTAATTGTAACTAGGCTATATTATCTAAATGCGATCATTTTCTAGTGATTCATTACTCCTATATTCTTCTTTTTTTTCTTTTGGTCTTTCTTGATGATATGGAAGTGGGGTTTTATCTATCTTGTGAGGAACTCAGTGAGGAACTGGTCTCTTATGCAGAGTTTGGTCCTGCATTGAGGAACTATGTTTACAACTAGTCAGGTATGCGCTTCTGCTTATCATTAGTCCACTTTTATTGACTTAATTATCGTTATCATTAATTATTAGTAGCTACTTCATTTTATTTATATGCCTTACTGTTTCTTGACAGTACCTTGATTCTTCTCCGGAACATCATTGTAGTCTCAGTTGCTGTCAGCTTAAAGATGCTGAGCTCTCCAGTCTAGTGTGTCTTTTTTGTTTTTTTAGCTGCTGAAGACTTGGTGCTTCCTCAACTCTCATTTTCAGATTCTTAAGTCTTTACACTTTTTCTCAGTAAGCCCTGGTTATGTCACAATCATGGTCAGCTAGAATCATGTAATGCGGAGTTAGTTGCACCCCAGTTGACTTACCGTTGCTCTAAGCTTTCTGCAATTGCAAGTAACCAAAACAAGTTGAACAGTAATAGTAACCCATGCCTCATCTTCCTCTAAGCGGTTGTCCACTTGTTAAATCAATTTTTCAAATTCCTTGCACTCATCACTGCCAATTTATAAACACGCTCAAAAGTATATTTTGATACGGTTCTGGATGCAAATAAACATTATATGTGTTGGCTAACGCAAAATGCACCCATGGTACTTGAATGTGGTGTCAGGATGAACTATGATACAACAGTGCCTTGTAATCAAGTATCCATAACTATAGCACATGAGCACAGCCACACACGCAAAATATAGTATTCATTCCCTTTATTCCAAAAGACTAGTCAGTGACGAAAGTGATTCAATCCTTTTCCAGTTGGTAAAAATTCAAATTTTCTGGTAAGTAAAAATGCATCTTTGTTCCCATATTTGCACATTTTAAAATTTAAATATCATTTAATATTATAATTTAATCTGGGACGTTGGATGATTCAAATGAATGGACATGATCTTTTTATACTTTATATTCTAAATGAGGCTTTGTATTTGATCCATTCCCATTAAATAATGTTACTAATTTTACTTTGATTTTTTTTCTCAATATGTTTCATTTCTAAAAATATAATGGGCCACAATTTCTAAAAATCTAATAGGGCATAACAATAAAACGAAATTTATCCATGTGACTTTTTATCCATCTTTATTCAACAAACAACACAGTGCAAAAATATTCCCTTGGAAACGAATTTAAAGAAAAACGAATTTTTCAAGAGAAAGCTATAAAGAAAATTTGATCATATTTTGCCTATTTTTTATTTTCCCCCCTTACAACCAAACACACATTTCATTTTCACTCAATTTTTTCTTTAAATTTTCGTTTCCTCACATTTTTCCTTACAACCAAACAAGCCTTAAACTCTAATCAATCAGTACACTTCCACGCACATATAAGAAAAGAATTCATCAACTTCCACATTAAGCATGATAAACAAGAACAACATTCCACACAATTGTGGATATGCCAAACTGTTTTTTTTATAAGAAGGCCTCATATCGCGTTCACCAAATATCATAGCAACTTAATATCAGTGAGTTCAGAGAGCAATAATAAACGCAGGGAAAAAAGACAAAAGCGATTCCCGAACTACCATGACTTTTCAATTTGCGGTCCGATTTTTTTAAATTTTCCAAAATAAGTACCTAAACTACTTTAGTTTTTATTTATATTATCAAAAAAAAAATCATTTGATGCTAAACTAGGTTTTGGGTTGAAATAGAAGTTTGTTTGGAACATGAGATTAATTTATTCAGAAATGTGAATAAATATTGTTTGGATAGAAGTAGATTAAATTGCGTTTAACCATCACTCTAATGTATTCTTTTATAAATTTTCTTTTCACTTAACCACATATATATATATATATATAAAATTTAAAGTTAATAAATCAGAATCACCACCTTTGTTAATAAATAAGGGTGGTGATTTGTTAAATTTAAACTTTATATATGTGGTTAAATGAAAGGAAAATTTATTGAGGTGATTGAATGAAAATGACACGTTAAAGTAGTGGTTAAACGCATTTCGAAAACTACGATAAAAATGATCATGAATTGTAAAAGGGAAAACTATATTTTAAATCCTCAACTTCTTCGATTTGCCCATTTTAATCCTCATCTTAAAAAAGTCTATATAAATGCTCAACTTGTCAGTTGTTTTTATTTAAATCCCCAACTTATCAGTTTGACCATTTTAATTATCAACGAATCTCATCACTCGACTTAACCATATGCCTATAATGACAAAGTTAATATAAGTTGTTGAATTTACTAGGATGTCAACGAAAAGTGCATCATATAAATGAACTTTTTTCAGTTGGGGATTAATAGGGCATGATTATAAACCAACTTTGAGTTTATTTTGAGTTTTGTTTTGAAGTTGTTTTGAGTTAGGTTTTTAACAACCTTTTCATTCATTTTAAGTTTCAAAACCATTTCGAAATCTCAAACCCTGGTCCTAAGGTGGGGTAGTATGCATGAATTTTCACATGATCACATCTTGCTTGTATGCTAGAAAGATTCAATTTGGGAAAAAAATTGCATTCATCCTACCATGATTTACTGAAAACACAGCTGAAATGTTTAATGAGCATGCTTAAGTTTGTCGAGCACATATATTAATATTTGTACGCTGTGAAGTTCATGTGTTAAAATCTTTGATGTGAATGATTTTCTTAGTAGAAAGTTTATTTCAAATAATTTGATACTTTGACTAGCTTAGCTCGGTCCATTTAAATTTGTTATTTCATCTTAAAAAAACTAAAGTTTTGCAAAGAGTAATGCAAAGAAAATGTTGAAAATATCATATTTTATATTTCATAGAATTTATTGATTGCCTTTAAGTGACTTTAGCATGATTGATGATGCATTTTGGCTACACTTGAGTCTTTATATATTGACACTTGACAAGACTTAAGTGTATTGTGTTTAAAAGACAAGAAAAAAAGAGAAGTACTTTAAAAAAATCATAAGGAAAAAATCATTATTGTTGAACAGTTGGCGAGGGTTAGGAAAGAAAATATTTAAAAAAAATTGTGCACAAACATCTATCTATATTATTTCCCCTTTGAAAGTAATCGTTTCAAATTAAAAAATCAAAAGAAAAAAAATTTATTGACTCAACTTCTCAGTTGTTTTTTATTTAAATCTCTAACTTCTCAGTTTGACCATTTTAAAAATCAAGGAATCTCATCACTCGACTTAACAATATATCTGTAATGGCAAAGTTAACATAATTTTTGAATTTACTAGAAAGTCAACGAAAAGTACATCATATAAATAAAAAATTTCAGTTGGGGATTAAGGGCATGATATAAACCAACTTAGAGTTTATTTTGAGTTTTATTTTGAAGTTGTTTTGAGTTAGGTTTTTAACAACCTTTTCATTCATTTTAAATTTTAAAACCATTTCGAAATCTTAAACCCTAATCTTAAGGTGAATTTGAAATTATTTTGAGTCAAAACCACAACATCCATTCCACCTCCGCTCACCACCGCCAACAACTTCCGACCACCGCAGACCACCATACACCACTGTCAACAACCGCCGACCACTGCCACCACCTCAGGCCACCGCCACCACCTCCGGTAACCATCAAACACCGCCAATCACCGCTGCGAACACCAACTCCGGCCACCGCCAACCACCGCCAAACACTGCCACCACCACAATCTCCGGCCATCGTCAAACACACCTCCACCACCTCTGACCATCGTCAAACAACACCAACCACCAACACCACTACCACCACCATCTCCGGCCACCTGCCACCATCGAACAGCTCCGACCACTGTCAAACACCATTTAGGAAATCGAAAAAATTGAGATTTAAACAACATTTTCTCAATTGTAAAATGATGTTAGTTTTCAAACACCGTTTAGGAAAAATTAAAAGTCTGAACCTCAAATTGCGAAGTCATTAGACAAACCAAACTCATCCAAAACGAAACCATCGACACTCCATGATTTTTTTCTCCCTTAGCTAGTCTTAAGGGAGCCTTGTTTCCTCTCTAAGCCGGTCTTAAGAGAGCATATCTTTCTTACATTGTTGCTTTTGATTTTTTCTTTTTACCAAATCACTAAACTGAACGACTTTCTCCTAAGCATGACATCTGTCCCAGTCCAAAATACGCAGATTGGTACCGATCTGGAGGAACTAACTAGCCAGCTAGAGCATGGGCTAGCAGTCAAATTCACAGAGCAGGAATTGACGGAGGCAGGAAAGGATTTTGAGAACTCGTTAGTGATAAAACTAATTGGTTCTCGCATCTTCAACAGAGCAGCCATGAAGCCAGTTCTTCGAGAACTCTGGAACCCGATGGTAGGCTTAAAAATCATGGAGGTTGAGGGCAACATTATTATAGCTAAATTCAATTTGAAAGAGGACTTGGACAAAGTGTTGAACAGAGGCCTCTGGAGATACATGGGTTGGACAGTGCAGATAGAGAAATGGTCTCCGGTAAACAATTGATGGAGCTCTTTTCAAGAAAACTTCAAATATGGGTACAAATCCATAACCTCCCAATTGAATACAGGGACAGTCGGTTCGCAATTCGTTTTGCGGAAAGGGCGGGTAGAGTTATCAAGGGAGCGGACCCCCAAAGAGGAAAGGCTAGCCAAGATGTCATCAGGAAATACACAAGATTCCAGGTTGAAATTGATTTGAGTAAGCCGATTGTTCCTGGCTGCTTCTGGGACAGAGGGGATCAAACACCGGTATGGATTGAATTCAAGTATGAAAAATTGCCTAACCTCATGTGGCAGACTCTGCCATGAAACGCGGGCATGTTCTGAAATTCTTTCAACCCTGCACCCTGGGAATCAGAGGCCCAAGTTCGGACCATGGTTGAGAGCAGCCCACCTTGTTGTAGAACGGCTGGTGGACAGAAACAGATCTCCCTCGCCGGAGGACGGCGGTAGAGACTCGACCTTGGGATGGGAGAATCCAAGGAAACCAGGGAATCAGAACAGTCACCCAATTCCAGGAGAGAGGGCAATTAATGTGGTTACCTTGGGAGAGGAACAACCTGCTTCTAGATCCGAGACAATTAATACTGGGAGAGAGACTGATATGACTATTTCAGGCATGATTGAAAAGACGGAATCGAAAAAGGCGCCTGTCACAATGCTCGACCCATCAAGGAACTCAATCAAGGAAGGAAAATCGGCCCAAATGAACCCCCAGACCGAAACAGTGATGGTGACCTTTCACACCTTAACCAAGCAGTAATTACGGATCAAGACTTTGGGATCTGCATAGTCAACAAGAAGTTAGACCAGAACAAACCTATTGGGCTCTTGGAGAAGGCCCATTCTGTGAAAAGAAAGGCTGCCGCAATAGATAATGGGCTGCCACAGAAATGGTTGGAGAGGAATCCAGCCCAGCACAAAAAGGCCAAATCACTAGTAGGCACAGTCTATGGCAGAAGTACAAAACAGAAATGGAGAACGACCCTCACCGAATCGGATCAAAGCGGTGCGGCGGACGACCATGGTTTGTTAGAAGCGACTACCGAAGGAACTGAGACTAATGAAGAAGAAATGGTGGAGGCTGCGGGACAGCCCCGTCGAGAAGGATGAAGATCCTCGCCTGGAACTGCAGAGGCCTGGGCAAGCCTCATGCGGTTCGTGAACTCACCTACATGGTGAGTAGTCTCAAGCCCATGGTGATTGGCCTCATAGAGACAAAAACTGACAATAGGAGGCTCGATCACATTCGGTCTAAGTTAGGTTTTAAACATGGATTTGTAGTGGAGAGGGTAGGCATTGCGGGTGGCCTTGTGCTTTGGTGGCAGGAGAGCGTCAATGTTGAAATTCAAAGTTATTCCAAATTTCATATTGATGCCCAGGTTAAGGGCGTGTCTCTTTTCCGATGCACGTTATTTTATGGGTGCCCATACACTCAGTGGCGCCACAAGTCATGGGATCTTTTGCGTAGATTGGCTGCCCTATCAACGCTCCCTTGGTTAGTCATTGGCGATTTTAATGAGACATGTTTCTCCTGGGAGACGAAGGGTGGTCGAATTAAGGGAGAATGGCAGATGCGACAATTTAGAGAAGCGCTAGTCGACTACAGGCTAAATGACCTAGGATTCAAAGGAACCCCCTTTACGTTCTCAAACAGACGTATGGGCACGTCAGAGACTCGAGCCAGACTGGACAGGGCACTACTCTGCGACGGTTGGAGTCAACGATTTCCGAAAGCCATCATAGACCACGTGGTAACATCTACTTCTGATCACTCTGGACTTTTAATTGATATTGCAGGGAGTATCGTGACCAATGTTACTAGATCATTTTGCTTCGAGCCTATGTGGCTTAGGGCCTCTAATTTTAAGGACTCTGTAAGAAGGTTTTGGGTTGAAGCAAAGACGGAGGGAGATTCTCTGAATGGCGTCTTGAGATCATGCACAAGTAAGTTGACAGAATGGAATCAGAACTCTTTTGGGTCGGTCCAGAAGAAGTTAAAAAAGCTACGATGTGAGCTGGAGGAGCTAAGGAAACAAGATAGAACCCCAACAGTTAAAGACAAAGAGCGCCAAATCCATAATGAGTTTGACGAATGGTGTCTGAGAGAGGAGCTCCACTGGAAACAGCGCGCCAGATCGGATTGGCTTAAGGAGGGAGATAAAAACACGAAGTTCTTTCACGCTAGAGCTACACAGCGGCATAGGACCAACCATATCAGTAAATTGCAGAGGGATGATGGATCTTGGATTTCAGAAAGGGATGAATTGAGTCAGTTTGTTTTAAATCACTACAAGAGTAACTGACCGTCTGTTAGCAATAGGGTGCATGCATCAAAAGAATTTATAAAAGAACCAGGGCGACCTGGTGTCGAACCCAAAGGAACGGTTAAAACTCGAAAGATGTCAATCGCTCTAGCCACGAGCTCAGTTAGTTCTTTGTTTATTGCCAAAAGGGGGTTTATCAAAAGTTTGGGTTTTTAGTGACAGTTGCAGATGTTGATGTAGTTTAACAATTAAAGGAAACAGATGACTAGGGAAAAGCTCCCCCTCAAACACTTGTGGGATTGGTCGAATGGAATATTAGATTTAAAGTTTGAACATTAATCTTGAAAACGTCTGGTTAATGTAAGCCTAGCAATGCAAATATGATATAACTCTCACTGGTATGAATTTTGGATTACAAACATAGACACACAATATAGGACGAATAACAACCCTCACTGGTATGAATTTTGGATTATTAGACGTAGAAATCAACTTCCTTAGCATTACCCTGGTTGGTCATAACACTAATTCTATTGACAACGCTTTAAGCTAGACTATTATTGTTCATGCAAGAAGTATCACCCTGGTTGGTCATGACACTAATTACAGTCACGTTTTAAATAGTATTTAACTTCATAAAGTACTAGTATCACCCTGGTTGGTCATAATACTAGATAGTCTTACCCTGGTTGGTCATAAGATTTAATTACTCATATGAATTTGTATTAGACACTACTGGAACATCACATATAACACCTAACATGCATCATACAAGCGTAAGTCAAATACATCAAACTAAATCAGGATTTTCGTTCATAAAAAGTTCATGTAAATTCCATTCAACGTCCACAAGTATTCAAGGGTCGGCTAAACCCTTGTCATCAAACGAAATTACTCACTCATGTTGAGTGAATAACAAGACATAATTGAATTGAAAGTACAGAAAATAAAAGTAGAGTTTAGAATGCTCAGTTTGGTCTTCGAAGCTTGCTTGAAAGCGTCCGGAATCTTGAAGGGAAGTGGCTGATTTCGTGTGGTGCAAAGAAGAAAAGAAAATTGGCCAAAAGCTGCCGAGATAGCTAGGGTTTCCTTGGCAGGCGAGAGACCCTTGTGTTTGTGTGATGATTTCCTTTTTTGTAGTGCTAGGGTTTCTTCTTTTGGAAGGTCTTGGACTTGCTCCACAAGTCTTGGGCTTGTGTCACACGTCCAAAACGTGTGACAAAGCTGTGTCACAACTCACACGGCCAAGAGATGTGACAAATATTCCTCCAATGAATACCTTCCTAATTTGCAATTTCCTTATTTCTTTATTTCTTTATTTTTTTGGAAGCTTCCTTGGAGTATCTTTGACTTCCTCTTGTGTATTTCGAATTGATGGCACTCCACAGGATATTTTTGTATCATGGAACCGAATTTCCCACGTCACCTTGGTCCAATTCAATGCTCCTTGGTCCAATGTAGATGGTTTAGCTTGGTTCAATTGTATGATCCTTGTACTATCTGAATCAGCTCTTGGTGTAAACATTAAAGTTGTAGGATTTTGAGTCTTCTTTCCAATGCATTTTGTTTCACCTTGATCAGACATCGGATGCGCTCTGTGAAATTTTTTTAAGTCGGAGAGGTCGCAGATTGACCCAGTCTGGGAGCTGTCTCTCGGTCGAGATTCATCTGTCTCGGCCGAGACGTTCCTTCTCTCGGTCGAGATTCTGGTCATATTCTGGTCATCAGCCGAAACCACTCATTTTTGACTGAATATTCATCGTTTTTGCTCTATTTTGCTCCAAGCTCCCATAATCGGCATGAAGTGTGTTTTAGTCCTGAAATAGCAACATAAGCGTGGAATGTAACTGCATTTTAGTGATATAAGAGGTAAATATGTGCAGATACGTGCCTAATGACGTGCAGTAAATGGTAGTATATCGCAAGTCAAAAGAAATTTATAAGGAACTAGGGTGACCTAGTGTCGTACCCA
>JAWWMW010067285.1:0-15052 GCA_035048345.1 Echeveria elegans | reverse complement strand
TATGTATTGAGAACTATGGAGTAATTCTACTTCCCCTGTAATTTGTTTCTCCTTTCTTTCATGATAATGAAAGTGCCCAGCATTGTGTGCCTCTCCAACAGACAATGACACCCAAGATTTTACCAATTTTCGCTTAGCCGAGTTACACATCATCAGCATTGCATGCATTTCCTGATGTAAAAATTGCCAGTGATCAGTTTTCACTTTGATTGCTACCGAGTTGCCAAATTTTAAAGACTGATTCTGTGGGAAGTTGTTACTTTTAACAGTCATTGCATAAGAAAGGATGCGATTTTTTTTTTTTTTTTGTAAATTCTTGTCAGACACCAATGCAAAACAGTCACATTCATCCCAACGACACGGCCAGCACTCTTGAAATGCTACTCATTCGTTACTTGCCGGATTTATATTCTCCTCCTCTTGAATTAATGGACTATTTAGGCACCTTGCCGATGGGCGAGGAAATACTACCCATGGCCAAACCTGAACTAGCAAGTGCGCATAGAATGTGGTACTGAAACTGCAGCAAAACTTTCATGCTTAGATAGTAACAGTATAACGTAAAAATGACAATTGTTTATATTGCTACAACACGATCAAGTTACTCCTGTTGAACGATAAGACCGCAAACTCTTTTCTGTCCGTGTCTACTACTGATCTTATCATCAAGCTGAGTGCAGACGAAAAAATTAGTAAAAAACATACAAAAAAAACTGCTATGGAGGAATACACTCACCTCTGGTCTGGCAATTGGCATGATGGCGAACTACAAACTTGACATTTCTGTTACCGTCACGGCTAGTAAAAAGGGCCACCTTGTCTCGCGTTCATGGCCATCCTTGTAGTTCATTTTAGTAGTACGGTAATCACCAGCAGAACACAAAACTTAGCAACAAAATTATTATATCAATCATATGTCAAGACTAGAGGATTATTGGAACCAACCTGTCAACTTTTTGAATCCTTAATTCTCAAAACACACCCTTTTTTCAAAAATAGTATCGTTACATTTAACTCTTACCCCAGGAGAGGCTATTCCATCACGATCCTAGTATCTAACAAACCGCAGTTAGAGCAGAGTATTCAAGTTAACAACTCATACCGAGTACAAAAACATTTCATGCCAGAAATAGGAAAGCTGATTATGCGAAACAAGATACAATGTCAGATACATGTGGTTTTCCTCATTCGAGGAGACCAGTTTTGTCCATCGCATGACCATGTGCTTCTGGAACACACACCAGATTTCCTGAAAATATGGAAGAAACAATGATCACGCCCAGTCATATACCAGGAAAGAACAACGCAAACAAGGAACCAAGATCAGCTTGCACTTTTTCAAGACAATACAGCGACGTCTGAAACCACGATCGACGGACGACTTATTCATGAGTATGGCATCCTCTATGTCATATCCGCTCTAACTCATAACAGCTACAGTGGCATTTTGTCCAGCTCCAAGCTTGTCATATCCTACCTGCAAAACAAAGGGAGATAACAATGTCGAATATTTAACAAGGTCAAACACTGACCAAGCTTGTATTGTTCTTGTTGTCAGTAATGATCATTGAGGATAAACCAAAAGGAGAATAACAATATTTATAAGAAAACAAACAAGAAGTGACTTTCCATGGAGCAAAAAGAAAAAAAAAAGGACAGGTAGAGCAGAGCAGGCAGTAAAAGAATGTCAAGCGCTTAAAAAATCTTAGACATATTAATTGTATTTATTCATGGGTGAAGGGTCTGGAGATAATTTATTAGATACTTTTTTCGAACAACCGAGAACATGGAGGCATCTGGAGACGGTTAATTTTGATGTGGGCATGTGGCCATTAGCCAAAATTCTGTATAATATGATTTCTTATAATGAAACATTAAATAAAAGAAAACACTAATTTTTGCAGTTTACCTGTTTTTAACATGTAATAAACTGAGATGAATATGCAGAATGAAGTGATTTGTTATTGATAGATGTTTTCCTTATATAGGAGAGTACACAGTAAATGCACCTGCGGATACATACAATAGGGACTATGCCTAATTTGGTACTGCCTTATCATCATGGGATGCTCTCTATCTTTAATATGATACATACAATAATAGCTAGACAAAATGTGCCGTAACTCGAGAACATGCATATGGATAAAACATAAAATAAGCATCACATAATAACCCACAAAACACATAAATGCCTAAACCAACTAACCAAAAAAAAGGGATTGTCAATTTGTCATCGTCATCGGTTGTAACATGAGTCGTAAGAGCCAAAAATTTTAACCAATCCACAAGCCTCGCCCTCCGGAGTATCACATGGGCACAAACATACCCCACTGGAAAAGATTCAATGAAATAAGATATATTAATAGAAGTAGTGAATGACTGTACTGTACTGTCGCCCAAATTTGAATAATAACTAGGAACTACGTCATTCATACCTGGCTAGGCTGCAAAGCTCCTCCGGCCACTAACTTTTCTCAAATTGAGCTGGTGACACTCTGGGCATCATCTCAACAGTACCAATGTAAGACAATCGTGAAAGAACCTAATTAGACGTAATGATGAATACTTTGTTCCCTCAAAAAAAAAAAAACTCGAAGTATGAAAAAAAAGGTGCAAATAGTGCCAAATACCAAGTGAACTACAAAAAAAAAAAACATGTGTCATCCGCTTCCCATCCATCATGAAACTACTAATCTTAGGCCGCGTTTGGTTGCGGAGAAAAAAAAAGGAAATGAAAAATTAAAGAAAAAATTTGAGTGAAAATGAAATGTGTATTTGATTGTAAAGAAAAAAAAAATGAAAAAAATAAGCAAAATAAGATCAAATTTTTCCTAATGAGGAAATCATTTTTCTCATGGATCATATATGGCGAAACGCTTGCCATCATAAACAAGAATGCCGTTTCTCAAGTAACATATAGGTCTCGCGTCCTAAATCCTGAATTTTAACATTGGAACTCGATGCAGAGTCACCTTCTTACTAAACGATGCTGACCCCATGGCATATTCATCCATCATCCAAATCTCTATCTCATAGCCATGGGCATTGGGCACTGTCAGTTTTCGTCAATACCAACTTTCCACCACAAACCCTCAGCTCCATGATGAAAATACTTACACTTAAACACTAGCAAGAGCAAGCCCCATTCAAGAATGAACCATTCTCAGAAAACAAGACTCTTTGCACCCCGTCCAGCATGGTTCAATTCAAAAAATGGAAGTTCCACATCTTCGTCCATGTTTAATAAAGTCGTCAGGATCAGGGTATTTGATGGAATAGAATGGTTTTGGACGGAGAGAAAGCCTGAGTTGAATAGTGTCGGAAGCAGATATGGTTAAATGGAGATGGGTGAAGGTTTGGGTACGGATGAGAGAGTTCCAGTGTTTAGATACACGCCTGAATTTCACTAAGCAGACGTGATATTACATCAACGATGACCTCATGGGGAAGCTCTGGCCGGTCTCTCCTGCTACAGGTGCAGCATACCAAAATGCAATCAGACAGATCCTGTCGTCGAGATTATATACAAATTACAATTGTGTAGCTCCGTCCCACACCAACTCGAGCCTCGAGGGGGATTTGGACCGGTTAAATCGACTTGGCAAAAAAAAAAAAAAGTTAATTACAGAAAACTTTTATGGTTTTTTCCAATACTCATTTATAAAATTGATATTTTAAAATATTGAATTAAATTTATATAAAAATATTCTTAAAACATATATTTTTTTTTTGAAGTTTTGAATGTTTTTAGTTTTTTTATATTTTTTATAAATTATTTTTCGATGAATGAGTGTTCACTGAACTGATTATTTTTATATGAATGACTATTAATAAAAAAATATTTTAATAAATAATTTTAAGTAAACATCATGTTTTACGGATGATTACGATCGAATTCTAATTACTGGTGTAAATTCAAGGTCAAGGTTATCTGACCGTATTATCATACGACGCCGTGTTGTACTGGCGAGTGCAGTTGTCGCCTGTCGGAGAGAGATTCCGATTCCCAAAACCGTCAAACGCTTCGTGAAGCGCGTCTGACTATCGACCGACGAGCACCAGTTGCGGAGGGAGCTGAGCATCAACTCGTCCTAATAGATTGAGCTATAGGTTACCATCGCATTCATTAGGGCTCCAAAATTTGGTATTTTTTTGGTTGTTTCTTTCTCCATCTCTATGCATTTTCTCTTTAGATGCGTTTTTTTAGATGCGGGTTTCTTATTATAAATACTTGTGCTCCTCGTTTTGGGTTTCAGATTGAAAATCTTGGGCATACTTTTGTCAGGTGCAGTTTAGTGAGAATTGTTTGGTTTGATTGCTTGATTAACACTTCGCTTCCTTTTTTTTTGGTGACTTACCATTGAAATACGAAACCACTTATATAGAGCGCATTTGCGATGCAAGTAATTAGTTATGGTTTCAAGCCTTGAATCACACATTTCATGCTGTGGTTAATTGAATATATGCGTGAAAGAAGGGAAGATATAGTGTGTATGTAGGCAGGTCTTTTAATTAATCAGCGAATCCGGATATTTTTGTTTTGATCTATGTCTGAATCTTGATGAATTCCTCTAATTTATGGAACACAGCTGTACCACCGGACCATCACACTCCTTTTCTCACAAGATATCATATTTGATTGTAAGTTTTAGCGTGACGTTACAAAGTCTTCGGCCGGATGAATGGGGTAATGTTTAGTATCTTTTTCTGAGAATGTCATCTCCTGCGGAGGATTTCTACACCAGAAATGTTTCTAATATATAATTATATAAATTATTGATGTACGACGTAAATCACAGCGATAAAAAAAAAATACAAATGTGAAGAGAACCTGTAATCCATCTGTTGTGAAGAGTTATTTGCTTGGAATAAGTCTTGATGTTATCCGATGGAATCCTCCTTGCACATAATATTTCTACTATCTTGCATACTTACAAAACGGTGTTTGCAATTAATAATATCAGTCTGTTATCTTTTTGTAGCTGAAGTGATACTGTATTTCTGGGATTTAGGCTGCATGCAGCTACAAACACATTCTTATAACTTTGAGCACATGCTGTATTGTGCATGCTCGACTCACGATGTTTTGAATGCACATTTTGTGTTATCCTTCTACTCAAATTATATGTGAGATTATTCAAACTAGCACATTAACCTTTTTGGTTATGCAATGAATGACTGGAATTCGTTCATACTGATATAACTTTCCTTGCTTCTTCTGAACTGCAGGTATACAAGAACAGAAAATGACTATTAAACCAACTGTTGCGCTGAGAGCTATGTTGGTTGGAGGCATAGCTGTATTTGCAAAAGCAGCTGGTTTGATGAAAGCTGCAGGGGGTGTCAAGCTTGGGGCTGCAGCTGCTGCAATGACAGCAGCAGCCACTGCCGCCATGACCGGGTCAAAGAAGGAGAAAAATGATACTCCAAAGCCACCTCAACAGTGATACTCTATTTTTTCTGATACAGACTTAATAATGAATGGAAAAACTGGTCCACTCCTGTTGAATATCGCGGGAACTGCTGACTAATCCATCATAATCATGTATGAAAAACTGAACTGCAACTGTAACAAAAGTTGTTTAAAGTCATTGAGTTTATTTCAGGTGTTTCAAGGCTTTTCTGTTACTTGATCCTGCCTTATTAACTTTACTTGATCGATGAAAATGGATTCGCAACTCATGTGTGAGAAACTGACTTATAAGCATAACGGGAGAAGTTGTTTACAGTTCTTGATTTCATATTCTTTTAACTTGTGATTCATTCTGGCCTAAAGTTTTTCCAGTACTTGATCCTGCCCTGTTACCTACAAATTTGGATCCAGATCTAGATGGCCAATATTTGATGAATTCTCGCTGTTGAGCCGAAGTTTGTCAGTAACTTGATGCTAAGCAAATTGTATGGCTCAGATGAATTGATGTTCAATGATTTTCAAGCTTGTAGAGTTTCTTTACCAAAATTCATATGTAAGAAAATATTTACTATTAATAAACTATAAGGCCCAATAAGTTCAAAAGTGAGCTGACGACAAAATTAGAAATTAAACAAAGTTTCAAAAATATCCTTTAATTCATAAATATTATTTATTCAATGCTTTTAGACACATGTTAATCATGTGCCACAATTACTAGTAACAATAGTGTTTCTTTATCAATCATATAAAATTGTATTTTATCTTATTTTTCTATATAGCTCTAAAAAGATTTCGTCCGTGCAGAGTGAAATTAAAATGCATTAAACGTGTCAAATTTCTGCTAGCAATACTATTTTTATTTAGTTATGATTTCAGTTGTTAAAGAAATTAGTATTGAAAATTTTTTGTGCATTGTTTAATATTTTGTAATACATTGCCAGAATTTCCGTATTTTTTGTATTTTTTTGAACTTCTTTAGATTATTTTAATTATTTTAAACATTTTATTTAGAAAATGTAAGCTCTCATGGTGGTTTATTGGAAATGTTGGGCACTGTCGTTTTCCGTGATACCCTAATTTTTTGTAAAAAAAAGGAAGAAAAAAACATTTGCGTAGAAAAAAGGGTAACTTGGTAATCAAGTTCAGGTGATTCAAATTTCAAATGTGTCAAATTTCTCAATCCAAATCGTTTGACTTTGTTTCATGTAGTTGAGAAGAACGCCCAGATTGGAGCAGTGCAGCGCGTGATCCCCCTTCATCTGCCAAAGCCATGACCGAAACTCCTCCCAAGCTATTCATTCACAAACCTAAGAAAGGTTACTCATTTCATTCTTACTGCTCAGCTTTGAGGACCCTGCCTCTATACATGCATGATTATGTTCAAAATGTATGATTTTCTTGTTGTTTTGGAGTTGAACGGTTTCAACAGAAAATGTGAACTTTTTACAACTCATACTAGCTTAGATAATTTGGGCAGTGTAATTTGTTTAACTTTTTGGCTTATCAGGAGTTATTGCGGTTAGTTGGTTTGATCAGTTTATATGAAACTCGTATTTTGATGACTTTAGAGCAGGAAAAATTGGGTGTATTGGGTCGTCTGTATTAACCGTGAATCATGCCCGCCAACTGTTTGATTAAATGTCTGACTTTCTTACGGTACTTTGACCACTTGGTTGATGTTATTTCAAGACCATGGAAGGTTTCATGATACCGTTTGATTTTTATGCTTTGACTGAACAGTAACGCTCTCCTGAAGCTAAGGGAATTTGGGATTATTCTATGGAAGTTAATTGGTTATGTGTTTGATGGATTATTAATGTCTAGTGTTGTACTGAAAGAAGCTCAGTTGACACAAGTTCAAGGAAATGCCGGAAAGGATTTCTCTCCACCACCATCAGCTCCTCCTGCTACCCCTACTCCACCTGTTCGTAAGTCCGCAGCTTCAGTCAAGGAATCATTTGCCAGGCGTTATAAGTTTCTATGGCCACTTCTCTTGACAGTCAATTTAACTGTTGGAGGTAATTCATCATCCCTTCATCTTTAGGGTTATATTATAGTATATTTTCTAAGATAATTAGGTATATCATTGCGAACCTTTCAATAGTCAATGGATAAGTAATGAATTTTCTTCAATCCCTTCATGGATCCTGGAGTTAGTACCTTACTGTTTTCAGTCTTTTCTGTTGTCAGAAAAGATAAATGACTCTTGTAAGCATTTGTATATGTGTACTTTGTGTGTATTAAAAGTATAAGGTTAGGAAAAAATGGGTTGCTCCAAGCAACAGCAGAAGCTGCAAAATTCATATGCTTAGGTGGTTTGCTAAGTTGTTTTTTCCAATCCTGCAAGTTTACACCTGAAATTGGACTTACTGCATAGCAGTTATAGGATATATTTGTCTTGATCTTTATCTTGCGTTCAGTGTGTAAAATTTTCATCTAAATGAACATGTTTTTTCTTTGCTCCAGTATGATCCCATTAAGTCTTGGATTCACATGGACTAATACATCGGCCTAATGACAGTTTTTTTCACCAATTTGTTAGGTACCAAGTGGTCGTATACTTTATAATGCAAATTATTCAAATGACAAGTGAACTATTTCGCGTTGGCATCCGTAGAGCTTATGTGTTATGTTGCTTGTTGCTTCAAACCCACAAAAACTATTAACAAAGAAATCAGATGTTTCTAGCAGATCAAAAGTGAAATGACGGATTATAAAAATCTGCATCTCCTTGTTTTGGAATGAACACCTTGTTAATCATATAATTCTGAATTTGATTAGTAGGACTAGATTGGATGTTCGCATTGCATTTCAAAATCAGAAATAGGGCCATTTGAAGTGTCCCGGGTACATAGTGTTTGTGTAAGATTATTGCCTGATCAACAAACATGTTGCTGCGTAAGCTTTGCTTCATGATCAATATCTTTTGCAACAGTGTGGGCAGCTTAAATTTTCTAAATTATTTCATATTTTGTTCAATTTTGGAATGGGTAACTTGGGGGTTCGCATCTTATGTAGCTTACATTTTTATGAGAACCAAAAAGAAAGATACTTCTGGCGAAGGAGAAAGTACTATTCCTGTAGCTGTTGCAGGCGCTGATTCAGTTTCCACAACAGCCCCTGTTGCTGAAAATGCAAGATCATCTGATGTTGCTTCTTCTCATCCGCTTCCGTCTCAGGTTTCAGCTGTTTCTGAACAAACAGTGCTTTCTCCAGTGGCCACCACACATATGTTCACAACAATGTCAGTGTCTGAGGAACAGCAGCGACTACTGTTCAAATGGATTCTTGATGAGAAAAGGAAAATCATACCAAAAGATACCGAAGAAACGAAGCGCATTGATGCGGATAAAGCTGTTTTGAAGCAGTATATCCGAGCAAAGTTGATCCCTAGTATTTAACTCGGGCTGATGCCTCCCAGTTCCCACCAATATGTGGTGTAAAATAAGATTTGGTTCAGACTGAAAACAGTGAAGTTCTCTTTCCTTTAATCCGCCTGTCTTTTGCCAGATGTTTGTTCCCATCTTGTATCAATCCTTATTTAAAATTGATTCATAAAGGAAATTTTTGTATGAATGGGGCTGTGCTTACTAGAATTCATCTCTTCTCCCCATAAAAGATCCATTAGCAGCTTAAGATTATTTCACCTAATTTTGGCAAACTAATATATTGTGGAAATATAGATAAGGTAATAAAACACACTATGAATGAATATGTAAACATAAAAAATCGTTAAATCCTAACTATTCCAGAATTTTGACAAAATCAGTCGCTTTAGTTAAATAAAAATAAATAACAAACAATTTTCATCCCAAACTGTTCCGAAATAATAATTTTTAATGTTATATCTTACAAGTTTATTTGAAAATTTTGTATTACAATACACAATAAATACTAAAAGAAATAAAGGATTTTTTATAAGACAATACAAATACTAAAAAATGCAATTTTTCCACTAATAAATTTTATATTTTATTCACCAAATTACCCCTCCTTTAAATAAACCCTAATATCCAATCGGCCGTCATATCTGTAACGCAAGCTCCGACCACGCTTCTCGCCGAGTCCTGTCCTGTCCATCTCGAATTGTACGCATACGTTAGTCTATCCGCAATCTGATTCTGCCGCTTATTTGTTCCGATCTACCGTTAATCTCCGATTATTATCGTCATCAGTGGGAGACACATTGAGGATTGAAAGTTAGAGAATCTGGTTCGGAGGTTAGATGGGGAAAGACAAGAAGGGTAAGAAGGGAGGAGGCTCAAAGATTTCTTCTCATCAGGAGGAGGATGAAGTCGATTTGGTGGCTGAAGAATTAGCTGTTGCCAGGA
The DNA here is from genome assembly GCA_035048345.1 of Echeveria elegans. Taxonomy (NCBI): domain Eukaryota; kingdom Viridiplantae; phylum Streptophyta; class Magnoliopsida; order Saxifragales; family Crassulaceae; genus Echeveria; species Echeveria elegans. The sequence goes on along the minus strand of JAWWMW010067285.1, from coordinate 5,308 downwards.
AGGGGAAGGGTAAGAAAACAGCCCCACGTGCTTCATCATCTTTTGCTGCGTTGGATGAAGATGGTGAGATTGATGTAGTGGAAGAAGCTGATCCTTTTGCTGGTAAGAAGAAGTCTAGTAAAAAGAAGGCATCATCCGGTGTGCCGTCTTTTGCGGCATTGGACGATGAAGATGCTGGTCTGGATGATGTAGCTGAGGAGCCTGCACCTCCTACTGACAAGAAGAAGTCGAGTAAGAAAGGTGGTGCTTCATCTTTTACATCTGCTTTTGCAGCTTTGGATGACGAGGAGGAGGATAAAGATGAGGAACCTGAGCCAGCTCCTGTAAAAAAGAAGCCGAGTAAAAAAGGTGGTCGTGGTGGTTCATTTGCATCTGCTTTTACTGCACTAGGAGAGGATGAGGATGATGAGGTAGAGGAGTCTGGTAATGGAGGAGGTGCCTCAGTTCCTTCATTTGCATTATTGGGATCAGATGATGATGAAGAAGATGATGACAAAAAAGAGGCTGCTTCAGAAAAGGATAGGGACGACAATGGAGCTTTACACGAGGACGATGAGGTTTCACTTGTTAATTTTGGTGGGAAGAAAAAGTCGTCGAAAAAGAAACAGACCAAGGGTCTTTTAGGTGAAGATGATCCCTCTGACTTCCTGGGTGAACCTGCTGACAAAGATGCAGGGAATGGTGAGAATTCTAAAGATTCAGTTTCCAGTGACCTGCAAACAAAGGACACCTCAAAGAACAAAAAGAAGAAGAATAAAAAGAATAGTGGAAGGACAGAACAGGAGGAGGATGACTTAGATAAACTTCTTGCTGAGCTTGGCGAAGCACCTCCTGTGTCAAATGTTACACCAGTAGCTCCACCAAAAGAGGTGGAAAACGTTCAGACCCATCCTGTGTCATCTGACCTCACATTGGAAAATGAGAAAACCGAAGACGTGGTAGAGTCTGCTGCAGCAAAGAAAAAGAAAAAAAAGAAGGAGAAGGAAAAAGAAAAGAAGGCAGCAGCTGCAGTAGCTGAATCAGAGCCCATGGACGAGGAAGCAAAAGTAGATACCCTTTCTGGTGCTTTTGAAGCCATAGCAGAAAATGAAAAGGTGGAAGAAGAGGTTGGAGAGTCTGCTGCATCAAAGAAAAAGAAGAAGAAGAAAGACAAAGAAAAGGAGAAGAAAGAAGTTGCCCCAGAGGTAAAATTATATTTTATTTTCATGCGGCCAGCCCCAAGACATGAATTAGCAGATGCAATATTTTGTATAGCTTCACATGTATTGACAAACTTGGTTTTACATTAAATTATTTTTCTTTAATTATAGGCAAATAAAAAAGTGCCCAAGGCAGTCAGGGAAATGCAAGAGGCTATTGCAAGACGCAAGGAAGAAGAGGAGCGTAAGAGAAAAGAAGAGGAGGAGAGGCTTAGGAAGGAAGAAGAAGAGCGGCTGCGGCAAGAAGAGGTAGAGAGGCAGGCTGAAGAAGCTCGGAAAAGGAAAAAAGAACGGGAGAAAGAAAAACTTCTAAAGAAAAAACTAGAGGGTAAGCTCTTAACAGCCAAGCAGAAAGAAGAAGCTCGCAGGCTAGAGGCTATGAGGAATCAGTTCCTAGCAACGGCTGGAGGATTGCCTCAACAAGATGGTGAAAGTCAGACATCAAAACCAAAAAGACCAGTGTATAAGGCTAAAAAATCTAAGCAAAACCCTGCACAGTATAATGGTACAGCTAGTGAGAAAGTCAGTGAGGACACTGAATTGGAAGAAAATAAGGGAGAAGATGAGGTCGATGCCGAAAACGTTGAATCTGGAGTGGTAAACAATGCTGATGCTGCTAATGTCTTGGATAATTCACTAATAGCTGACCCGGTGAAACAAGAAGAGGTTGAAGAGGAGACAGATGGTGAATGGGATGCTAAGAGTTGGGATGATGCTGATCTCAAACTCCCTAATTTAGGTGCATTTGCTGATGAAGAGTTTGATTCCATCTCTATCCAGGAGGTTGCAAAGGATACCAAAAGGGAAACTAAAAGTGAGAAAGCTCCATATCAGGATGCTGGTGCCAATCTTGCAACTGCCAAATCAGCTGTCGTCAAGTCTCCGGAAGATGATAATAAGAGAGGCCAGCCAGACGATGAGGTGGCTCCCAAAAGTAAGAAAAAAGACTTCGGCAGTAAAAAAGGAGTAGCAGTTCCAGTGCCTAACTCCAAGAAGGTTGAGGCAGATCTTAGATCTCCAATTTGCTGCATCATGGGCCACGTTGACACTGGTAAAACAAAGCTCCTTGATTGCATTAGGGGAACTAATGTTCAGGAGGGTGAAGCCGGTGGAATTACCCAACAAATTGGCGCTACTTACTTCCCTGCAGAGAATATACGTGAAAGGACTAAAGAATTGAAAGCTGATGCGACACTGAAAGTACCAGGTCTATTAGTCATTGATACTCCGGGGCACGAGTCTTTTACTAATTTGAGAACCCGAGGGTCAGGTTTATGTGATATTGCAATTTTGGTGGTTGATATCATGCATGGCTTAGAACCCCAGACAATTGAATCACTCAATCTGCTGAAAATGAGGAATACCGAATTTATTGTCGCTTTAAATAAGGTAACAGTGACTAAATTATTTGCTGTTTCCTTTTTTGCCTATCAATGCTTAATTACTATCGGTTTTGATCAAGCGCAGGTTGACAGGTTGTATAACTGGAAGACCTGTCGTAATGCTCCAATTGTCAAGGCTATGAAACAACAGACCAAAGATGTTCAAATTGAATTTGAAATGAGGCTCAAACAGGTTACATGCTGTCCTATTTTGGTTCCTAGTAAAATAATGGTGGTGCCGCTTTTGACATTTTTTGTTGTTGACTTTTTTGTTAGATTATTACTCAATTTATGGAGCAAGGCATAAATACTCAATTGTATTATAAGAACAAGGAGATGGGAGAAACATTTAGTATCGTTCCAACTAGTGCCATAAGGTATTTCTGTTTTCTTTTGCATTGAGTGAATGTGCACACATTCTTAATCGGGGAGGCTAACGTCTATTAAGGATACAATATTTAATGCTACAGTGGTGAAGGCATTCCAGATCTTCTGTTGCTGCTTGTGCAGTGGACTCAAAAGACCATGGTAGAGAAATTAACTTTTAGTGATGAAGTTCAGGTATGGCTAGCTACACATTATCTGGTTTTCTTGTTTGAATGATTGTGTAATCACTTGAAACTTAAAACGATTCTGTAATTTTGTGTAGTGTACAGTCTTAGAAGTCAAGGTTGTTGAAGGTCATGGGACAACTATTGATGTGGTGTTAGTCAATGGTGTGCTTCACGAAGGGGATCAGATTGTTGTATGTGGCATGCAGGCAAGAAAACTTTCTTTGAAGTACTTATTTTAAAGCCAATGTAATATTCTCATTGCCAATTTATACTTTGTATAGGGACCTATTGTCACCACAATTCGAGCATTGCTAACTCCACACCCAATGAAAGAATTACGCGTGAAGGTAATTTTGTAGTGGAAATGATACTCATATATGCTTTTGGTGATTGTTACATAGGACGAGAGGATGTGAAACAAAGTTTCTTGCGGAATTCTGTATTTTTCTTAAATCTTTTAGGGATGAGTAATTTTCTTCTAGGTTTCGCTAAGGAATGGGATCAGTATTGAATGTGTTGAAATTAAGTCTGTTGAAAAAACTAACGGCGACAAATAACGAAAAGAGCAGTTTCTCCTGTTGGTCCAAAAGCAGCAATACTTTAGACAAATGAATTTTGGAAACAGCTAGGTGACCTTAATATTGGTAGGCACGCCTTTATTAAAAAACCTTCATTTACCAAGTCAATAGATTGCGTCAGCATTTTCTTAAGCTTTAACTTGATAATTTTCCCTTTAAATCCTCCCTGACATATTATTACTTGAAAACGGCTATGTTGCGGTAGTTCCCTCAAGTAACTGATTCTCTTACGGATTTATATCCAGCATATGTTATACTACTTGCATTGGTTCTCACCTTTATTTTTTATCCAGTTGATGCGAGCGTTCTAGTTGTCCATAACTTGTATTTATTTTGTGCTCTGAGTTAATAGCGTTCTAGTTGTCCATAACTTGTATTTATTTTGTGCTCTGAGTTAATATGCTTTTGCATTTTTACAAAAACTTCATTTTTTTAACTGACTTAAGTTCTGGTGCTTCAGTCAATTCAATTCAATTCATTTTTGCAAGATGGTTAAGATGTTACAGTACATGCATTTAGATTAGTCTGTAGTTATTTTAGTATTAGCATTCTTCTGCTCTCTAATAAAAGACCACATCCAAATGTACTGCCTAATATGGGGTTTTTACTGTAAAACCACCCATAAAAACACATATTTTCCAGAAACCACATTTTTTTTTGCCACGAACCACTCATAAAAACACACTTGTTTCCCACAACCACCCCTTTCCCAATAGCCACTCTTTTGCCTTTATTTTATTTTAAAAGCTCATAAAAAAATTCAGATACGTTCAAAAACATAATTTCAAACTATTCAACAATTTTGTTATATTTTGGATAATTTTTTGTGCTAAATGTTGGTAGAATTTTGAAATATCAATTTAAATTTATATAAATATATTCTTAAGGCATAATTTTTTTACTAAAAATGACACTAAATGGGTGGTTAAATGGGTGGCTTTTGCATATTTGTTTTATGAAGTTTTGAATTTTAAAAAAAATTGATATTTTTTTTGAGTTTTTAAAATAAAATAAAGGCAAAAGGGTGGTTGAGGGAAACAAGTGTGTAACAAATGGGTGGTTTGTAGCAATTTTTTTGAGGTGGTTCCTGGAAAATATCTGATTTTATGGGTGGTTTACAGCAAAAAACCCGCCTAATATTTGTAAATGGTATTGAGGAAATTTATGTAACCAACTTGATGATTAATTTGGCCTTGTGATTATTATTATCAAAGCGCTCCTCTTTGGTTGGCAACAGCATGTCTTGGCGTAATTGCTTTGCTTAAATTGGTGTTCATCTATCTTTTTACCCACCTTTGGTTTCAGGGGACATACTTGCATCACAAAGAGATCAAGGCTGCTCAGGGTATCAAGATAACTGCTCAGGTGACTTGACCTAATTATTGCGCTTTCTGTCTATTGATCAAATATTTTGTTAAGCATGATTAGGATTTACCAGTAAAACCCACACTCATTTATATTTGATGATACAGGGGCTTGAGCATGCTGTTGCTGGAACTGGTCTTTATGTTGTTGGGGCTGATGATGATGTTGAAGATGTAAAAGAAGAAGCTATGGAAGATATGAAATCTGTCATGAGCAGAATTGATAAAACA
>JAWWMW010067274.1:0-15061 GCA_035048345.1 Echeveria elegans | reverse complement strand
CTTCGAAACGTCATATATGCTACCGCAGTGGAGAACACAAGGAATACTGAAGAAGACAAAAACAAAAAATCTTACAGCACCCGTATGGTCGATATTATTGGCCGTGAAACTAACTCATGGGACTGAAACACACGCCTTTGTTACCTTTAACCTGAAATTATAGCTGACAATACAAACGAAGGGAATGAGACAAAATGGCGGCAATGGGAAGTCGGAGTAATCAATCAACACCAAATTTAAACTTGACTAACAAATAATGTTGGTGGCAATGGGAAGTCTCCAGTAGATATACCTGAACAACAGAGTAAGATCCGTACGACCAGCTTGCATTTTTTTAATCAAATGGATCAAGTCAACAAGAACTCATAAGCACACAGGACTCCACAATCAACGAGTGGGGTGAACCATATAACATTTAGTATCAGTAACGGTAGTATTACTAATTTCATGCCTTTTTGAGAACATGGTTAAGTGGTGACACTCAATCAGAAGAGTCAGTCGTTCCTATTAAAAGGAATACTGTACTTTTCAACAAGCATCAATATATGGATAAAAAGAACGACAACTCACAAATCAACCTAGCAGCAAGTCATGACTCCTTGATATCCTGCAAATTTATACTTACCATTCAGCCACTTCTATAAAATGCAATGATACAAAATATATAGAGCACCGTTAATTACGAAATCTTATAAAATTATCAAAAGAAAAAAGGTAAGAGAATTTGAACAAGAGCAGACACCATTTAAATTCAGTAATCATGCACAAAAAACGTCAGTGTTTCCAAACAGCCACTTGTACAACATTTATCAAATCTAAACACAATATGACCAGACGAACATTGTTACCTTTCAGAGTGTGCTCCAAACCGCTGGACCGGTAAGACCCCAGCACTGACGGGTTGTATATTCTTTCGATGAAAAGATGTTAGATTCAACCAAAAAAGGACACACAATGACAATAGCTCGTCACATACGACCACAGAAATACAGCAATCTAGTAACACATAAGATCAGACACCACATCTACGACTCAGCTGCGCGTAGCTGCAACGCCCCAACCAGAAACCCTACACCATAAGAGAACTAAACTTCAAAACGTCATATATGCTACCGCAGTGGAAAACACAAGGAAGACTGAAGAAGACAAAAACAAACCATCTTACAGCAACCGCATGGTAGATAATATTGGCCTTGAAACTTAACTCATGGGGCTGGAACACACACTTTGTTACCTTTAACCGGGAATTATAGCTGACAATACAAATGAAAGGAAAGGGACCAAATGATCTGTGGCAATGGGAAGTCAAAGTAATTAGTAAACACCAAATTCAAAACTTGACTAACAAATAATAGGAAGTCTCCAACTGATAAATCTGAACAAGAGAGTAAGATCCGTACGACCAGCCTGCATAGGTTCAAGCAACAAGAACCCATTAGCACACAGGACTCCACAATCAACAAGTGGGGTGGACCATATCATATTTAGTATCAATAACGGCAGTATTACTAATTTCACACCCCTTTGAGATCAAGGTTAAGTGGTGTCATTCAATCAGAAGAGTCAGTTGTTCCAAAAAAGGAAATACTGTACTTTTCAACAAGCATCAATATATAGATAACAAGAAGACCACTCACAAATCAACCTAGCAGCAAGTCATGACTCCTTGATATCCTGCAAATTTATACCTACCATTCAACCACTTCTATAAAATGGCATGATGGAATCTTGGAGCATCATTAATTATGAAATCTGATAAAAAAAAACATCAAAAAGGTAAGTGAATTGATACAACTCCATAGCACCCAAATGACAATAGATATTTTATAGAAAGAGACTACAACGTACATGAGAAGATACTTGTTTGTTGGTGGGATACTGGGAACCAGTTAACTTACAGATGTGGGGGCCCAGCACAATCATGCATCCACATGCACAGTGATGGAGGAAGCTACTTGTTTGAGTCATCATCATCCACATCAAAGGAATTTACGACTAGAAAAAACAATTTAAATTCATTAATCATGCACAAAATGTCAGTGTTTCCAAACAGCGACCTGTACTACACTTATCAAATCTAAAGACAATATAACCAGACAAACATTGTTACCTTTCAGAGTGTGCTCACGGCCGCTGGCACCAGTAACACCTCAGCACTGACGGGTTGTATATTCTTTCGACGAAAAGATGTTAGATTCAAGCAAATAATGACACACAATGACAAAAGCTCGTCACAGACAACCACAGAAATACAGCAACCTAGTAACACACAAGATCAGACACCACATCTATGACTCAGCCGTGCGAAGCTGCAAAGCCCCAACCAGAAACACCTACCATAAGAGAATCAAACATTGTAAACTTCAAAACGTCATATATGCTAGTCCAATGGAAAACACAAGGAAGACTGAAGAAGACCAAAACAAACAATCTTACAGCACTCGCATGGTCCATATTATTGGCCATGAAACTAACTCATGGGACTGCAACACACACCTTTGTTACATTTAACCTGGAATTATAGCTGACAATACAAATAAAGGGAAGGGGTCACAATGATGGTGGCAATGGGAAGTCTGAGTAATCAGTCAACACCAAATTTAAACATGACTAACAAATAACAGGAAGTCTCCAACTGATATACCTGAACAACAGATTAAGATCCGTACAACCAGCCTGCATTTTTACATTCAAATTGTTTCAAGTCAACAAGAAACCATTAGCACAGATGACTCCACAATCAAAGAGTGGGGGTGAACCATATCATATTTAGTATCAATAACGGCAGTATTACTAATTTCATGCCCCTTTAAGAACGAGGTTAAGTGGTGCAACTCAATCAAAAGAGTCAGTTGTTCCTAAAAAACGAAAATTGTACTTTTCAACAAGCAACAATATATAGATAAAAAGAAGACAACTCACAAATCAACCTAGCAGCAAGTCATGACTCCTTGATATCCTGCAAATTTATACATGCCATTCAGCCGCTTCTATTAAATGGCATGATGGAATCCTGGAGCACCATTAATTATGAAATCTGATCAAAAAACATTACAAGTAAAAAGGTAAGCGAATAGATACAACTCCATAAGCGCAACTGACAATAGATGATTTGTTGAAAGAGACAGCAACTAACTTACATGAGAAACTACTTGTTTGATGTTGGGATATTGGGAACCAATAACTTAGAGATGTGGGGGTCTCAACACAATCATGCATCGACATGCACAATGATAGAGGAAGCTACTTGTTTGAGTCAACATCATCCACATCAAAGGAATTTACGACGAGCAAAAACCATTTAAATTCATTAATCATGCACAAAAACGTCAGTGTTTCCAAACAGCCACTGGTACTACATTTATCAAATCTAAACAAAATATAACCAGACAAACATTGTTTACCTTTAAGAGTGTGCTCAAGGCCGCTGGCACCAGTAAGACCCCAGCACTGACGGATGGTATATTCTTTCGACGAAAAGATGTTAGATTCAAGCAAAAAATGACACACAATGACAACAGCTCGTCACAGACAACCACAGAAATACAGCAACCTAGTAACACACAAGATCAGACACCACATCTATGACTCAGCTGTGCGACGCTGCAAAGCCCCAACCATAAACACCTACCATAAGAGAATCAAACATTGTAAACTTCAAACGTCATATATGCTACTGCAGTGGAAAACACAAGGAAGAGTGAAGAAGACAAAAAACAAACAATCTTACAGCACCCGCATGGTCGATCTTATTGGCCGTGAAACTAACTCATGGGACTGGAACACACACCTTTGTTACTTTTAACCTGGAATTATAGCTGACAATACAAATGAAGGGAAGGGGACAAAATGATGGTGGCAATGGGAAGTCAGAGTAATTAGTAAACATCAAATTCAAAACATGACTAACAAATAATAGGAAGTCTCAACTGATATACCTGAACAACACCGTAAGATCCGTACGACCAGCCTGCATTTTTACATTCAAATGGTTCAAGTCAACAAGAACCCATTAGCACACAGGACTCCGCAATCACAGTGGGGTGAACCATTTCACGTTTAGTATCAGTAACGGCAGTAATTTCATGCCCCTTTGAGAACAAGGTTAAGTGGTGTCACTCAATCAGAAGAGTCAGTCGTTCCTATTGAAGGGAATACTGTACTTTTAAACAAGCATCAATATATAGATAAAAAGAAAACTCACAAATTAACCTAGCAGCAAGTCATGACTCCTTGATATCTTGCGAATGTCTACTAACCATTCAGCCGCTTCTATAAAATGGCATGATGGAATCATGGAGCACCGTTAATTACGAAATCTGATTAAAAACCTCAAAAGACTAAAGGTAAGTGAATTGATACGACTCCATAAGCACCCAAATGACAATAGATGATTTACATAGAAAGAGACCACAACTTACATGATGTTGGGATATTAAGAACCAGTAACTTACAGATGTGGGGGTCTTAGCACAATCATGCATCCACATGCACAGTGATGGAGGAAGCTACTTGTTTGAGTCAGCATCATCCACACCAAAGGAATTTACGACGAGCAAGCACCATTTAAATTCATTAATCATGCACAAAAACGTCAGTGTTTCCAAACAGCCACTTGTACTACACTTATCAAATCTAAACACAGTATATAACCAGACGAACATTGTTACCTTTCAGATTGTGCTCCTGGCCGCTGGGACCAGTAAAACCCCAACACTGACGGGTTGTATATTCTTTCGATGAAAAGATGTTAGATTCAACCAAAAAAGACGGATACATAATGACAACAGCTCATCGCAGACAACCACAGAAATACATAATTCTAGTAACATAAGATCAGACGCCACATCTAAGACATAGCAGCGAGAAGCTGCAAAGCCCTAACCAGAGACACCTACCATAAGAGAATCAAACATTGAGGAAAACTGAAGAAGACAAAAACAAACAATCTTACAGCGCCCGCATGGTCGATAATATTGGCCGTGAAACTTAACTCATGGGATTGGAATACACACCTTTACCTTTAACCTGGAATGATAGCTGACAATACAAATGAAGGGAAGGGGACAAAATGATGGTGACAATGGGAAGTAAGAGTAATCAGTCAACACCAAATTTGAACTTGACTAACAAATAATAGGAAGTCTCCAACTAAACAACAAAGTAAGATCGTAAAACCAGCCAACATTTTTACATTCAAATGGTTCAAGTCAACGGGAACCCATTAGCACAGAGGACTCCACAATCGAAGAGTGGGGTGAACCATATCATATTTAGTATCAGTAACGGCAGTATTACTAATTTCATGCCCCTATGAGAACAAGCTTAATTTCTGCCACTCAATCAAAAGAGTCATTTGTTCCTATTAAAAAGAATACTGCACTTTCCAACAAGCATCTAAATACAGATAAAAGAAGACAACTCACAAATCAACCTAGCAGCAAGTCATGACTCCTTGATATCATGCAAATGTATACTTACCATTCAGCCGCTTCTATAAAATGGCATGATGGAATATTGGAGCACCGTTAATTTCGAAATCAGATCAAAAAACATCAAAAGAAAAAATTAAACGAATTGATACAACTACAAAAGCACCCAAATGACAATAGATGATTTATAGAAAGAGACTATAACTTACATGAGAAGCTATTTGTTTGATGTTGGGATATCGGAACCAGTAAATTACAGATGTGGGGGTCTCAGCGCAATCATGCATCCACAAGCACAGTGATGGAGGAAGCTGCTTTTTTGAGTGATCATATCCACATCAAAGGAATTTACGACAAGCAAGCACCATTTAAATCGTGCACAAAACGTTAGTGTTTCCAAACAGCCACTTGTACTACACTTATCAAATCTAAACACAATATAACCAGACAAACATTGTTACCCTTCAGGGTGTGCTCCTGGCCGCTGGCACCAGTAAGACCCCAGCATTGAAGGGTTGTATATTCTTCTGATGAAAAGATGTTAGATTCAATCAAAAAATAAGGACACACAATGACAACGGCTCGTCACAGACAACCATAGAAACACACAAGATCAGACAGCACACCTATGACTCAGCTGCGCGAAGCTGCAAAGCCCCAACCAGAAACATATACCATAAGAGAATCAAACATGGTAAACTTCATAACGTCATATATGATACCGCACTGGAAAACACAAGGAAGACTGAAGAAGACAAACAAACAATCTTACATCACCCGCGTGGTCGATTTATATTGGCCGTGAAACTTAACACATGGGACTTGAACACACACCCTTTGTTACCTTTAACCTGGAATTAGCTAACACTACAAAAGAGGGGAAGGGGACAAAACGATGGTGGCAATGGGAAGTCAGAGTAATCAGTCAGCACCAAATTTAAACTTGACTATCAAAAAAATAGGAAGTTTCCAACTGATATACCTGAACAACAGAGTAAGATCCGTACGACCAGCCTGCATTTTTACATTCAAATGGTTCAAGTCAACAAGAACCCATTAGCACACAGGACTCCGCAATCACAGTGGGGTGAACCATTTCACGTTTAGTATCAGTAACGGCAGTAATTTCATGCCCCTTTGAGAACAAGGTTAAGTGGTGTCACTCAATCAGAAGAGTCAGTCGTTCCTATTGAAGGGAATACTGTACTTTTAAACAAGCATCAATATATAGATAAAAAGAAAACTCACAAATTAACCTAGCAGCAAGTCATGACTCCTTGATATCTTGCGAATGTCTACTAACCATTCAGCCGCTTCTATAAAATGGCATGATGGAATCATGGAGCACCGTTAATTACGAAATCTGATTAAAAACCTCAAAAGACTAAAGGTAAGTGAATTGATACGACTCCATAAGCACCCAAATGACAATAGATGATTTACATAGAAAGAGACCACAACTTACATGATGTTGGGATATTAAGAACCAGTAACTTACAGATGTGGGGGTCTTAGCACAATCATGCATCCACATGCACAGTGATGGAGGAAGCTACTTGTTTGAGTCAGCATCATCCACACCAAAGGAATTTACGACGAGCAAGCACCATTTAAATTCATTAATCATGCACAAAAACGTCAGTGTTTCCAAACAGCCACTTGTACTACACTTATCAAATCTAAACACAGTATATAACCAGACGAACATTGTTACCTTTCAGATTGTGCTCCTGGCCGCTGGGACCAGTAAAACCCCAACACTGACGGGTTGTATATTCTTTCGATGAAAAGATGTTAGATTCAACCAAAAAAGACGGATACATAATGACAACAGCTCATCGCAGACAACCACAGAAATACAACAATCTAGTAACACACAAGATCAGAAGCCACATCTATCATCTATGACTCAGTTGCGCGAAGCTGCAAAGCCCCTACTAGAAACACCCACCATAAGAGATTCAAACATTGTAAACTTCAAAACTTCGTATATGCTACCACAGTGGTAAACACAAGGAAGACTAAAGAAGACAAAAACAAACAATCTTACAGCACCCGCATCGTCGATAATATTGGCTGTGAAACTTAAACCATGGGACTGGAAAACACACCTTTGCTATCTTTAACCTGGAATAATAGCTGACAATACAAATGAAGGGAGGGGGACAAAATGGTGGCAAACATTGTTTTACGAAAATCAGGATTTAAAAGGAATCTTTGTTATTTGGGGCAAATGAATCGTATTTCAATTCTTGTAGTTAAATGAAAATAAACTACCAATCCCTCATAATACATAAAGACAATAATCAAAATAAGAAACCCTAATTCCTTTCAGACGCACAAATTTCTTCACAAAACCCTAAAAGCAAGAAATCAAACCACACAGCAAATCAAGAAATCTCAACCATTCAACAGTGCCAAACATCTCATCTAAGATAAAGCCTGTGATTAAATGAAAAGGGCACTTACAGTTTAAAACCTAAATACTGTTTACATCAACAGAGGCGTGGAATGTTAATAGTAATAATTCCTAATGATGGAGCATAAACAGATCCCTGAAACATTTTAACTTCTCACAAGTCACAACTAGTCTCGGCAAATATTAAGACCTCAAGCGATTGTAGGAGGAACTCACATATTCTCGGATACTCTTGACACACTTCAACAGTCGTGCAGGATCAAATGTCCAAGGGGCTAAATCATGAACAAACCAAAAAGGTTGCTTGAGATACTGTTACCTTGGGCACAAAATTAAAATACGCAGACAAAACTCACCCCCTTTTTTTGCATGTGCTTCTTTTGGATCCTGAAAGTTGCAACAAACAGATGAAGATTGGGTTATACTTATACTTTAGAGTGCAAACCAATCACGCAAATGAAACTGCTTGCTGTCGCGACAAAATTCTGTTTATAAACATGATCATACAAATAGCATGAATGATTTATTGTTACCCATGATCATCATATAATGATTAAGTTTCAACAAGCTACACAAACATGCATGCTTCCCCACCAGTTCAATCTAGCATATGATCCTAATACTCTCAAGGTTACATAATAATCATTGCAGCAGGCTGCAATACTGGTAGGAGTTTACTGACCCGCCATTTGGCCACAGCCAGGGGCTTCCCTGTATAATTAATGATACAGACAAACCAAGTAACTTATTTTGTGAAACTGATTGTTCACAGCTCCTCTTAAGTACTAACAAGTACTCGTAGTGATAAACCTTTAATAGCCTGTCATTATATGTCTTTTTAGAACTCGCTGCACTAATTTGCCTTTGTTGATGTCTATAAACCTGTATAAGGATAATATCATAAAGCTTCCAAACAGAGTGAGCATATTTACAAGCAACTTATCAAGACAGAACTATCACTGGTGTAGGCACGGCAATAGGTTAATAAGATAGGGAAACGGCAGCTACACCTACACTACATGCATGTACCAAAACGTAAATAAAGGGACCTCACTTACCATTTTTCATCAAACATGGAAGAGATATCTTTGGAGATCCCGTCTGTCAGTGTCAGGAGTAAATAGTTGCCGTGACTTCTTAATCAAAACAAGAAAGTGAGAAACTACAATTCGTTTCACGCATACAAATTTCTTCACAAAACCCTAAAATCAAGAAATCTAACCACACATAGCAAACCAAAAAAAAAAAAAAACTAAATTACTCAAGAACGCCAAACCCATCCAAAAACAGCAACGCAACATATTTATTGTTTAACCGAAAGCAATTCACTATAACATCAATCCATACTACTAATAAATTGAAAAAAATATGAAAGCCGAGAGCGTAAAACCTGACCGATCCTCCTCCGCCGGAACACAACTACTCGGCGCTCCAGGATGACACGGAGAGCAACATCTCTTGACAGATCTGGTGGATCGCGTTAATCCGAACTGGAGCGTACAACAAGTATTTATAGGTAGATATACATCCAACGGTCGAGATCGCTTCATTGACTAAGTCAGCGTCAAATATTTCCAAATATTCATAATCTCTCATTATTACATTATTTCCAAATCTTAGTTATGACCGTTACACTTAATCACTATATGCTTTATTTGAGAGATACACAAGCTTTGAAGTTTCGAAACGGGCCAAACTTAGATTGGCCCAAACTAGGAGTCAACGTGCGACTGTGCCCTAATATGCATCTCAGTGATACGGTTACGACTCATATCGGCGTTTATCAAATTCGTCGGCGAAGATGAAAAACCGATCTGCAGGCGGCGAAAACGCGGACGGTCCAGGAGGTTCGAATTCGGGTGAACAGAAGTTTGTTAAAAAGAATCCGAACAGAAACAAGAAGAGGCTACAGTACCGGCCGTTGAAATTCAAACTCCAGCACTGGAGTTGTTCTTGCCACTCGTTTGGAAGTTCTCAGTCTTGGTTGACTTTGACCTGAAGAATAGCAAGGATACACCGTATTCGGAAGTGATACTGCTAGGATAAAACTCAGTCGGTGTTGGAGCTGATCCTCCTGGCTCAACAGAAGTGGCGAGAATCGCATCCATGACACACTGCATTCTCCTCCGACCCCTGTCATTTTAGAGAATTTAATATGAAAAGACGGACAAGTGACAACTGCAGTAGCTCATACAAAATACGTGCATCAGAGTAACTGCCAGAGGGAAGTCTGGGAGAAACTTGTTGAAGAGAAGCCAAAGAGGAGGATTGACTTTTGGTAACTACTGGTCCACCGTTGAGAGGTTGCGTATCATACAGAAATATTTGCTCTGCAAACCTAAGAATAATGTTATTCACAATCTACAGAAATGTTATGGGTGATGAGCGTACCTACCAACCAGTTCAAGAACCGTTATTCATACCGTAATCAGCATTTAATGAGATGATGCGATCAATACCATGTCTCGACAGATTCTGATTACTGTCGCATGCGATGACTAAAACAAACATATTCTGCTTTTCTCGGCACAATCTAAATTACCTATTAACCGACTGTACCAGAATCCAATAAATAATTAAATAGAAAAAAAAATGGAAATTAACTAAAAATAGAAAAACATACAGCTAGTAGCTCATAATGTATACTGAAACTTATAAAAAGCGGCATTTGGCACAAAGGATATCTGAAAAAATGGGGATGCAAAGTACCATGATTTAAGCCAAGGTAAACATCATTCCGTCTAATTTATGGAGTACAATCTGTCACAATAAATTTAATTTCAATAGTTGTGAAATGTGATGTGTTTTCCGAGAATTCTCGAAGAGTGTGTTACCTAAATGATTAGAGAATGATGGAAGTAGTATCTCATGTTATGAATTTTCGTTGAAATGGCTTAAATGCTAGATTTACTAGGCCCGGAACGACCTGGTCGGGTTGCATGTATCCATAAGACATAAGATGCTTCTGTGAGATTCAAATGATTGTACTCTTGTACTCACTGTAGTCGAAAAAATGATGATTATTCAAGAGATTGATACAGATCGTAGATCAAACTAAGAGTTAATTACTCTGACATCGGGCACTAATGGATTCATAGGCGTAGATCACACTGGAATTATTTACAGGTTTCACCTCGTAAGTGATTTCGAGCTTACTCCGAGGTTTTAAGAAAGAAAAAAAAAACACGTTTATGAATTATGAATTAACGTCCGTATTTTCTTTTCCTAGGAACTTTGTAATGACGGTGGTTTGTAATGACGATCACTTTTCAGTATCTCAAAATGCTTTTCTTTTTCTGTTTTGACTCGACCCAAAGAACTAGCTGCTTGCCTGCTTGGTTTGGTCTGTTATTGCATCCCAGTAGAAATACGGACAGCATCTTTCGTCATCGAGCTTGTCAAATTTCCAACGTCTTTAGTGATTGTAAATGAAAACATCAACAGTCGGGGATGAGATAAAGCATTAAAGAGCCGCAAAACCTGATCCCGAAACCCGCTCTCAAGCATATACAGTCCACCTCATCAAGAACTAATAAAAGAATAGCAAAACGGACCTAAAACCAAACGTAAAAACACATAATTACCCTTCATTAAACAACATCGACGTGGTCGCTAATACCGTTTTGCGACCATGTCATGGTTGCAATCCGTGGTCGTAAAAACCTCGGTCGCTAATGACCATTTACGACCACGTCGTCGCAAATTCATATGACACTTTGCGACCATAGAACGTTGCGACCACAATAGTCGCAATTAATTTACAATTAAAAATTCCTAGAATTTTATTACATAGCGACCACGTGGTCGCAAATGTTCGATTAATTACAAATTCAAAATTTTAATTAGTTAGCGACCACGTGATCGCAAAATGATAATAAATTTATAATTTTTGAAATTTAAATAGGTAGCGACCACTTGGTCGGAAATTCTGAAATATCTGAACGTTGCGACCACGTGGTCGGTAAACCAAAAATAAAAATAAATTTATATTGCGACCACGTGGTCGCAAAATTATATTTTTTAGTATAAAAAATAAGAATATATTGCGACCATGTGGTCGCAAAAGTGTATTTTTGATTATAAAAAAATAAAATTAATTTAAAATATTTAATTAATAAATTTTGAAAAATTTAAAAAATAATAAAAAATAAAAATATATTAAATCAAAATTATTTTAACAAAATAATAATTTACAAAATATTAAATTTGACTCCAGTACCAAGGCGGATGGACCAATTTATGGCCGAGATGAGGGCCAATCAGCGACGGCGGTCGGCGGGAAGAGGAAGCGCCGCCCTGATTGGCCCTCATCTCGGCCATAAATTGGTCCGTCCGCCTTGGTACTGGAGTTGGGCCTCCCTCACTTCCTCCATCTCTTTCTGCATCTGCTCCATTCTTTGTGTCATCTCGTCAGTGCGGCACTGCAGCTGCGCCAGACGAGATGCCTCACGTCTGAAGGAGGAAATCTGCTGAGTGAAGTAATTCGATGCTGCTTCGTCCACTTCAAAAATAGTACCGCCCAGCCCAACTCCGCCCACCGCCTCGTAATACGCCTCGCAGGGATCCTGAAAGGACAGGGTCTCCTCGGACTGTTGAGTGCTCCTCTGAGTGAGGATCTATCGAGTCCGATCCTAATCCACGTTAAAATATGTATTAATGTAATGATTAATATATAAAAATAAATTATTAATTAGATAACTTACCAGTATCTCCTGCGAGCGCTGATCCACAGGCACAGTACGCTCCGGCGCGCGTGCGTGAGTGTGAAGCATCAACTCGTGAGGCAGGACATGCCTCCCGAGTTGCTCCTCCTAAAAATACAATTCTATTCTCATTTACGGAGCCACTCTGTGAAGGAGTAAGAGGTGTTTATTCTCTTCTTAATGAGTGAGAGTTGTTATTTATTTATTATTTTATTATTTTATTATTGTTAGTTGTATATTCATGGAAAGTGATTTTTGATCAATGGTCGCTTTTCCAGTTGTAATAATTAATCATTGATCTTGTATTCCGGGCGATAGTCCCGTACTGTATACATGATGTATACATTGATTCCTATGTTTGGAAAATTGTAATAAAAAAAAATGCAACACATTTGGCCGATGCCCCTTTGATTGTTAGTACAGAATCACAATCCCTCACGTTCCATCCTCTGCATTTTATTTTCCGGGCGTCGCTCATCAGAAATAGAGGCACCTGATTCCCTTTTGCGCTCGGATTGAGCACCGACTGACCATTGGCAAGCGCCGCCCGAGATTCCCAAGCGTCGCCTACCCAAGGTTTCGCAATTTTTGCAGTCAATCAACTGGAAGCAATTCTATTCAAGAGGAGGATGTTCAGACGATGGTGGCAAATCTTCCCGTGGATATCTTTCTTCCGAAGACGATCTTCTGCCGACAATTTTGGCCATCTTCTATGAAGGCGAACTAGTTTTCGCGCATCCCGATTCTCGGATTGATGACTGATTAAGAAATTGGAAGGAGTGAATTGATGGGGACAGGTGGGAAGCGGTTGATGATGGATGGTAGGTGTGGTGCCTCGTATGGGTACATATGTAGTCATGTAAATGCAGATCTGGGTTTGGGTTCAACAACGACAGTCCGAAGGGATTTGGATGCTTGATTAGATCATGTTAGTACCTCAGGTTCAAGAACTACCAGCGAATGTCAAGAACCTTGCGAGACGCAGTCAAAGTAGTTGAGGAAAATCAGGAGATCAACTATCCAGCTGTTGCAATCAGTTGAGGAATTTCAGTGTGGCACAAATAGCATGGGAGAAGAACGTGGGAGCACTGACCGAGTCAAGGAAAGCTCCACAAACAAACCCATCAGCCACGACCAAGTCATTGGAGAGTGGAGTTAGTGGGACTAACCTCCACGACCAACCACCCATGTCTACACAACCACACTTGATGCATCAGTCTATAAATACTACATCAAAGGGTTTATGATGGAGAGAGAGTCAAGAACGTCTAGAGCGTGAGTCTAGAGAGTGAGTCTAGAGCGGAAAGAGTGAATCTCAAGTGTACGATTAGAGAGCAAGGTTGTCAAACTCGAGTTTCTACCGTGACTCGTTTTATCTAGGTAGAATCGACACATAGAATCGTATCGTAGAATCGTAAGAGTTTACTTCATAATATAATATAAAATTATATTATATTATAATATATATATATATATATATATATTATATGTGTATATCACATATAAGATTTATTAAAATAAAATGGATCAAAATTTTAAATTCAAAGCATATCAAGTTATGAAATAATTAAATCACATCCCTATACACGGATTTCAAAGTACATCAAGTTATTAATATGAAGATTTACATAATAAGCATAATTTTACATGTTATGACCTAGCGAGAAAGCTTATGGAAACATCAATCATTTACCATATGATATGAAAATTTCTAAACCAACAGATGGAACCAGCAGTTCATTGGCAAAACCAAGGCTCAAAATAAAATTAATAAGTGAATTCATGTACACGTAACTAACTTCCTTATATTTTTTATGATAAAATACAACAACATAAAAAAATCTTACCATTATTCATCTACCAGTTAGATGATGCTTATAGAATCTCGTAAAAAACATTGTAGATACGTAATTTTAGACTTTTGCACTTTTGCAATTTTCGTGTTTTGTATGTTCGCAATTTTGAAGACCAAAGTTGAAAAAATAAAACTAAAGTGGTAGAAACGTAAACTCGTAAACTCGTTCACATTTCTACCGATTTTAAACCGATTGTACTTGGGTAAAATCGGTGGGACCCGAGAGTTTATCAAAAAAGTTTCTACTTAAGAGTTTATTCGAAATGGACATGTAGATACGTAAAATCGATAGAATCGTAGATTTAACTCAAGAGTTTAACAACCTTGTTAGAGAGTACTAGTGTCGAGCAAGTGACTGACAGCTAGATACACTAAACAATCGTACATCGAGTGAGCATCGGAAGCATCCAAACAGATGTACTTGGGTGCTTGGCTGGTGAGAGACTCACGGGATACAAGAAAGGCTGCTTGTTCGGGACTTTACAAGTGGGTAAATTGTCCTAAAGTTTTTCGTAGCAGTAGGTACTGTTGCAAGTGCACTGATCAGTGTCAAAATAGTCTATTATTTAGACACTTATTTGCTTATATTCTTCGCTTTTATCATATAAGATCGATCAAATTCTACACTCACATTGTCATTTCAGGTATAAAA
>JAWWMW010067222.1:0-15075 GCA_035048345.1 Echeveria elegans | reverse complement strand
TTTTACCATATTTAGAGTAGATTGTTCGGGACGAACAAGATTTAAGTGTGGGGTGTTTGATCGGTGTCAAAATAGTCTATTATTAATTGGACACCTAATTGCTTATATTCTTCGCTTTTATCATATAAGATCGATCAAATTCTACACTCACAATGTCATTTCAGATATAAAAAACTCTTCATGATGATCGTAGAAGTTTGGAGAAGAACATAGCAAAAACGAGAACAAAAAGAGCGAAATCAGCAGTTTTTCGGTCTTTCGGACCTTCGGACCTTGTGAGGCTTCCACAGATCGCATATAACATCTGATCGAGCTCAATTTAAGTGCGTTGGGAAGCTAACTCAACGCTCTACAACTCTCATGTTGGACTCAAGGACTAATTCGAAATCTAAGGTAGTCTCTCGATCGAGACAAAACAAATCTCAATTGAGATTTTCATCAGAACCTCTGGAGCATTTGTCTCGGTCGAGATTAAGATCTTCCCGATCGAGATTTTTGCTCAGAAGGGTCTCGCTCGATTGAGACAAAGTCCCTCTCGATCGAGTGGATTTCTAGATCAAAATGACAGTTCTGACCTTTAGAGCTTTGAATCGCTCCACAGGAGCATCCGATGTTTGATTGTGACGAAACAAAGTACACTGGAAAGAGGACAGAAAAATATACAACTTTCATGTTCAAGTCAAATCGGGATTCAGAGTCTAAGGGTTTTGTTTTGTGGAAACAATGAAGCTACATCATGATGATGACATTTCGAAAACCAAAGGTCATCACCATTTTCTCATAAATAAAGCACTCTCCAAGGCAAAAAGTAGACTTTCCAAGAGGTGAAACCCTGGCGAAAAGTCCATAAACACTCTCTTTCAAATAATTTTCCATTTTTGTAGCCAGGAAAAGTGGCTGCATTGTGGCAATGAAAATCATCACGAATGTCCTAGCCAATAGACTAAGATAATGCCTCCCTCATGTGATATCAGAGTACCAAAGCGCCTTCATCAAAGACAGATTAATAACGGACAATATCCTGGTGGCACATGAGATCAACCATTATATCAAGTACATGAAGTCCACCCAAGAAGGTTACCTAGCCATTCAAGTGGATATGAGTAAAGCGTTCGACATAGTTAATTGGAAGTTCCTAAAGCATGTGATGTTGAACATGGGCATGGCTGAAAATTTCGTTGAGAAAATTATGCGTTGTGTGGTAACAGTCACATATAGGGTCAAGATCAACTGGCAAAAATCAGAGATTTTCAGCCCTTCGAAAGGTCTCAGACAAGGGGATCCTATCTCCGGCGTCGTTGCTACTTCCGCCAGCTGAATAATCGCAATTTGTAAGTTGTGTATCTTAGTTGTCATCCCATCCATTATCCCATCCATCATGTACATTCGAAATGTTTAAAATCTGTTCTCGCCCAACTGATATAAGCAGCTCCGTGTCTAGTTTCTGATAACTTGATACTGTGGAAAGATGACGCCTCTTACGGAGGCTCACCACACACCTACTGACCTAGTTGTTTGCAATCTATGTTGTTTTAACTTTTAACTGCCAACCTTTTAAAATTCTTTTCCAGTTGTTTGTAGTTCACTAGTTTATACTACTATTAAAAAGTGTGTTTCTTTATTTGCTATTTGATATTCTATTAGAAATTGACATGACTGTCATTGTCATTAAAAGGTATGACATCTCAATCTCAAAGTAATGGAACTAAAATTTTCTTGTTCTTTGAACTAAATGCTTATTTTGCTTGTTTACAATCGTATATTTGTAATAATTATATATATATATATATATATTATATATTATATTTTCTGACATGCCGTACCCGTACCGGATAATTAACCTTAGACGTACCATGTACCCATATCTGTACCCGTCAATATTTGTGCAACCTAGCCAAAAACTTTCAACCAAATACCAACTAGAGGGTTCACCTCCTCCGTTGCAAATTCACTCGTCTCCTCGTAAAGATACACCAATACGCTGATTTAATAGAAGAATTACCAGAGGAACTTTCTTTCCAACTAATTGAACCATCATCAGCGTTTATAGTGATGCCCTCTTTATATAATTTGGAGATTTTCCAAGCGTGCGAATCAGTTCCTTTAGCCTCAACCTCCCAAAGATTTGTGTTTCTTACATACTTGCACATGTACACCTTATTGAGTAAAGAATCTCTCGCTGTAGCAATTCTCCAAAGCGGTTTCGTAAGGAAAGTTTCAGTTAACACTACAAAATTCATCAGACTATGGTTGCCCCTGCTTTTATCCAGATAAAGTCTATCTCTCCTCAGCCAATAAATTCCATTCCCATTACTGCCATTTGTCCACCAATATTTCAACACCATCGCCATCATCTTATCACACACTCGTTTGGAAATTAAAAAAAACAAGACAATGCATACTGCGGAATTGGCAATAAGGTAGATTTTATCAGGATTTATTTACGTGTCATTGATAGGAGTTTGGCCTTCCAATTTTGGGTCCTCATATCCATTTTCTCCCCTAAGAATCTGGATAACCCTCTCTTATTCGGCCCAAAGGCGATCGGCAGCCCCCAAGTATTTCCAATCCTTATCCACTGTATTCACTCCCAAAAGCTATTGAAAACATTTCTAAGGACATTATCCACATTCTTTCCAAAACAGTTTCGATTTTTGATAACTAACCTGGCGACCAGCCAAGGCATTGAATTGCTCCAGGACCTCCTTAAGATCCATAAGCCCATGGAAATCAGCCTTCATGAATATGAGACAATCATCACCAAAAACGAGGTGATTAATGGGAGGAGCTTCCCTACTAATTTTCACCCCCATCCTCCTTAGTCTTTGTTTTTCAGTTAACACCAGAGAAAGGCATTCAGCGCAAATAAAAAAGAGATAAGGGGAGATGGGGTCTCTCTGTCTCAAACCCCTTTGAGGGAAGATTGACTCCGATAATTTACCATTCACCGTAACTCTATACGAAACCGTTTTCACACACATCATAATTGTATCAATCCATCCACTACAAAAGCCCAATACATCCATCATTTATTCAAGAAAAAACCAATTAACTCTATTATATGCCTTGTTAATCTCTGTCTTTACATATAAATAACCAGTTTTCGTTTCCAAGTTTTAATATAATGGGCCAGCTCGTGAGAAATTAAAATGTTATTAGAGATTAGGCGACATTTTATTAATAATCTTCATCAGAACGTTGCAGAGGCTAATGGGTCAAAACTCATTAACTTTCTTGGCCTCTTTGATTTTCGAAATCATGGCGATTTGAGTCTCATTCCATTACTTGTTCACATGGCCACAATTCGGTACCTTAATAACTTCACTTCCAGTATCATTTCGCACCACATTCCAATTTTTTTGAAAACAAAACAGCATCCCAAGGGCCCTCGTGGGGTGCATCTGAAAGAGAGCTCGCGTCACCTCCTCCATTGTATAAGGGTCCATAAGCTTTTCATTCATCTCGACAGATACTTTTGGAATACTTCACAAACTCCTTGGAAATTTCATCTGGGTCGGACACCTTGACGCGTGCAGTATATGCGATAAATATTTCGTGCGTCAAAAGAATTTGTATTTTGACCAGGGTGACCTGACTGTCGAACCCAAGGGAACAGTTGTAATTAGTTGTGCAGTCTATTACTAGTTTACTGAAGTAGTTTTTGGAGTTTTTAAGTCTTTTAGTTGCGAATTTTGTTTTGCGAAAATTGTTGTTGTTTAAACTATCAATTAAAAAGCAATGACAGGAATTAGACTTTATCACTAACACTTGCAGATGTTTATCAAACGTGTTATGGAAATAATGTAGAGTTTATTTAGATGATTTTAATGTAAAACTTAGCAAAGTTTTAACATTCTAGTTCTCACTCCTGAATATTGAACTATCATGCTAAACTAATATGACGATATAAAATATCATAGAATAAAACTAGCACCAATCTCAGTCCTCCCGGTGCTTCGACTAGTATTAGTTTTAAACATTTTAGGCAAAGTTACTGGCTTTCACTCAAGTATCCTCGCTGCTCCCGCTTTGTTAATATACTCGATTTTATGGTTGTTTTAATCCATAAATTATTCTAAGTTCATCTCCCGATATATCCTTAAATAATAATACGTATACAATTTCTATCGAGCATTTTATCAACACTTAATTTACATCTCATACGCTTGGCTTCAAACACATGTTTCAAACTGATTTTACTCATAAAAATATTGATTCAACATGTTTAACAATCACAAGCATTAGTGATTCATCGAATCTCCATCATCAAGTCACTACTCACTCATTTCGAGTGAGAAAAGAAACATGTTCTAATGTAGAAATTCTGATGAAATGAAAACAGAAAAGAGTGATTCGAAATACTCTATGAAGCGCTGATGATGACGACGAAGAAGCACACAAAAGCTGCCCAAACTCCAAGCATTGGCCGCCGGAAATCCTCCAACTTTAGCCGCCGGTTTCTCTGAGTTTCTCTATGGTTTTTGGTGTATGGTGGCTCTAAAAAAGCTGCTGAAAACCCTAATGAAATGTTGTATTTATAGGCTAGGGTCGAGCTGTAGTCCAAAGGTCTCATTTACCTCTTCTTTTTGTGCTGGAAAATCGAAAAGTCATAAATGATGGGCTGCTCGATCGAGCAAGTTTGTTACTCAATCGAGTGATCCTGCTTAAATGATAAAAATAATCATTTTTGATCTGTCTTGCTCGATCATGTGCTTGAGTTGCTCGATCGAGCAAAAGTACTTGGCCAAAATTTTTCTGCTCGTTCCCACTCGGTCGAGTCAATGCTCTGCACTGTACTTGGACACTGATGTTGAATGTCTTAACTTTTGAATCCCTTCTTGAGATCAACATAAGAGTTGTAGCTCTTCGAATTAGCTTTCCAATGCATTTTGATTCACCTCAATCGGATGTCGTACGCCTTATGTGAAAGTTCTCGAAGCTCTGAAGGTCCAATGAATTCTTCTTAGTTGAAATCTTCGCTTTTTCCATTGAATTGATGTCCTTTTCATCGCATTTCTCTCTAAACTTCTTCAAGTCATGTGAATCGTGTGTTAGCCCTGAAACATCATCGAGAGTATCAAAATCGATATATTTTACCATTAAATCAGAGAGAATATGAGGGAAATAGTATGGAAATATTAGACATAGTTTTCACTCATCAAAACACTCCACACTTACAACTTGTTCGTCCCAAACAAGAATAAGATTCAATTCTATGATTTAATTAAATTAAACTAATCCAATATCACTGTCGTAGATGTCATGAATGCATTTAGTGTATGCAATAAGCCTTTAAACCCCAACGCTACCCTAGTGGACGAGTTATAGTCCCGTGAGAGTTTTCAGAAAAAAGAAATACTCACAAATCCTTCTAGAAATCATTCATACGTATTTCACATCCAAATGTATTCACTAAGCATGCCATTTCATTATCTTTAATGTTCAACTTTCTATAAAATCATGAAAGTCAATCATTTCACACAAACGTTCAGATCAGTTCATTCCCGAGCTACAGGCATGCAATCATGAATACGAGTTCCAAAACTAGCAGTCGTTCAATAATGACTTTAACACAAATCATCAGACATGAGTTTTCTCGTAAAAGCTAGTTACACGCAGGGAAGTTACCGAGTTCATCTTTTATGCTAGTTATGGCTAGTCCACAGGCTTTGAACAAAATACTCAAACTCGAGCGCTAGGCAACGGACTGAAGCACGTAAAAGAAGAGGAGTCTCGCTTTGTTTTGTAATTGGTTATCTTAAAATTCACTCAAATGCTCACGTATGCGCATACAAGGGTCATCCCTTAGCCTTCTACAATCAATCAACTCAAATAGAACGATCGCAAGCATGCAAAAATATGCGAACTAGGCATACGGTCAAGGTTTCGGAGGAGCAATCTTTAACACCACTTTATTTCAAAAAAATTCTTTAAAACGTATTCTAGTACTTTCGAGGAGGAAGTTGTGAAAGTTTTGATATGATATTTTTCCTTCGTAATCCCCGGTACTAGAATAGAATTTTTTTTCTTTTCTTTGAATAATTTTTTTTTTCTTTTTTTTCTTTTGAGAATATAAGAAGGAACGATTTTCTAAAGATGACGACTCCACACTTAAAACCTGACAATCGTACCGTGCCTAGTTTGCTTAAAACAAGGCATGCGAACGAATTATTCTCATAGATAAAATAGTTAAGCTAAAGTCACCTAAGAGCTATCGAGAAAAAATTCAAAATTTCTCATTTTTAAAGAATTTTATTCCGCGCGTAACTTTAAGTTCAAATTTTCATGGCTTGGATCGGTTTATCATAGCTGAACTAAGCTAGCAATGATCATCAATCCAAGTATACAAAGTCAAGCAACGAAAATGATTTCTCTAAAGACCATGATCAGTGATGTCGATGCACAAATCTTACTTATCATGTTTCTAAGGATCATGCTTTTCAATTTTTTTCAGATTTTTCGTATTTTCAGATGAATGCTATAGAGTATGCAGAGAATGTTTATCAGGTAACTGTTATGCATACTACCCCATTCCACACTTAAAAATTTGCTTAGTCCCTAAGCAAAAATAAGGTTGAAAGCGTAAAGAAAAGGGTATAAGAAACTTCTCTGGTTTAATTGATTTTCCGCGCGCGCAATCCGTTGATAGCTTTGAATTTCCGAATGTTTCGACCTTGTAACAAGCTAGAAAATATAAATGCAATACACATTATAACATAGTAGCTTGCATATTAAAAGTCAGAAATTAAAGTTGTAACAACATAAAGATTTCGAGTTTACTCGAATAACACAAGTTAAGTTCAACGGTTTCTCCTACGATAAACCATCCTATATTGCCCCGGACTTTCCTGTTGGTCAGATGCAGTGCTTTCTTCATCTTTGCCTTCATATCGATCACCATCATTGTCGTCATCATCATCACCCTCATCCAAATTCTCGTTTTCACGAGTAAAAGTAGGCGCTAAACCATCATTGGGTATGAGATCATCATACCTTTGAGTGGTGTCCATGGGAGGCACATCTTGGGTGAATGTGTGATGGTAGCTATGACGTGGAGGAGAGGTATCCATATGAGGCATATCACGAGTAAACCCGTGATGGAAACTATGACGAGGGGGGAGAGGTATATCCCCATGCCATGATGCCATGCTAGTCTGCCAAGTGGTCATATCATTTTGCCAAGCGGCAAATTCTTGTGCGCTAGTAGAGAGAGTCTAGCCTCCTCAAAACCTCATCATAGTCCCTCGACTGATACTGAGTCGTGGATGGCTCTCCTTGTTTCTTGATGTGTCGAAAGTTGTGATGAACGACGAGTCGAGTGAGTGGCTTTGGCTAATTCATCGCTATCCTCCAAAAATATAACCCAACATCCACTAATGTTCAATCTCTTGATTATCCCTCTGCTAACCAACTCATTCTCTCCTATATAAAATCCAACGTATTTAGCAATGATGAAATCCAACGTAGTTTAACTCGAATAACACAAGATAAAATCCAACGTATTTAGCAATGATGAAAACGAAGTGTCCTCCACCGATGTAATGTCTCCTATACGTGGGTGAAGTAGGCTCATCCAAAGTCCTTGTGATGCAACACAAAGGATCCAAAAAAAGCTTCGCGTAGAAGGAAGCCATGAGGTCCAAATCCTCCGAGGTAACAAACCTACCTCCATCCTTCTTCAGATAAATGCAACTGGCAATGAGCGATGGATAAATTTCTAAAGAGGCATCCTTATCTGCGTTGTCTTGCAACCAAATTTATAGTCCTCATCGGACTTAGTCATCATCCGCCATAATTCATTCTTCAAAGTCTTTGATGGCGGTAAACAAGCTTTGCAGCTTTCCAAACCGAAAGCGCTTCTCAAATCCTCATTACCATTGTGAAGTCACGACCTCCTAACCGAAAGCTCCACTCCTTAACAAAACGGACATTATCCTTTCCAATATTTGCCACACCCCACTTTGGCGAGTACGAGTATAGAAACTCCCTAACAACCTTTACAAACACCCCCGGATTCTCTCCAAAGACGAACCCAAATCCACAAGACACAAAAATATGCTCAAGTTCATCATATATGAGCAATGGATCCTTGAGATATTCAATATCCGAAAAAATAGGGGTCACAACAACAAAATCCCTACGTTTCCTTTCCCGATTCTTCATATTTGCATCAAGACGTAAGTGCGCAAATGGATAAGGAATATGCTCATTCGGGTTGAGAGTAAGTAAGTTACCCGCTTGAGTTGAAGTTTCGCCGGAATGGAGTGGTGGAGCGGCGGTTTCCAACCGGAACTCCGTCCTTGGTTAGCTTCCTCTTCTTTTGGGATCTAAAAGAACTCCTTAAAGCATATATTGAGTGGAATTGCTGAGAAATTGAGTGAGATTTGGAAAATTAGGGCTTGAGTGAGGTAGAGAGGTAGTCAGTCGAGTGGTTTGGGAGAGAAGGAGTGTTTTTAGGGTTTTTATACTCGTTTGGGTCAGGTCAACGCGGGTCAACAAAGTGCAAAACGGGTTGCACGATCGAGCAAGTGATTTGCTTGATCGACTGACGCGATCGTGTGGAATTACTCAATGATTTTACTCAATCGAGTAAAACAGGTGCTCGATTGTGTAAGTGAAGTTTGCACAGCTGAGCCATGTTGCTCGATCGGGCAAGGTCGTCACTCAATCGAGCGACCTCGTTCTGAATTAATTCTTTTCCTTTTTGGCTAATTTTCAATTTTTGGTTAATTGTTGAAATTTGAAACTGTTTCAGAGTCCTTAACCAAAACGAAATTCCATTGATTATCAAACTTTGAAAAACAAAGTAAAATACATTATTGAATTGAAAAGCAAAGGAAAACAGCCTCAATCGTGCAAATGAAATTAAGCGCTGCCGACTTCATTTGTGTCTTCTCTTGGGTCGCGGTATTTCTTAATTACCACTTTGAGGACTTTTACCCATTCTATCTCAGAATTTGCCTTCTTTGACTTCTTTTTCTTATTTGCACTAAACTTTGCTTTAGTTTTTTCCTTGTATGGTGAACGTCAAAATGGCTCTCATACACCATGTTCTTTAGACGGGTCGGTTTCAGTGTGCTCTTCAGATGGGTCTTCCTTTTCTGATGTTTCGAGCTGCTCAGGCATACATGCGATCATGTGCAGTTTCCTCAACATCCCCATGTTCAGCTCACGGTACTCAGCCAAACAGTTAGAGAATCAGAAATTACAAATTTCCGCAATGAAAGTAATGAGTGAAGTATACCCTACATATGGAATTTTGGTTTACCCACTCTGCATGGCTCTAAATCTTTCAGAGAACACGTCAAACTAGTTGATTGGCTCAGACTGCTCCAGCGCCCACATGACATTCAAGTCATCTTAGAATACGACTTTCGCTGATTCAGGACTGCAGTTGACACACGTAGCAATCAATCGGTGAGAGTATGAGGAAGGTACATCGTAGATGAATTTCTGCATGAGGTCTTTTCAAAGATTTATTCTCTGTTGTTCAGTGGCTAGATAGCAAAGTCTCCAGTTTGGATATCCAAGCATCTCGCAGGCTTCTTTCCGTGTCCATTAGAAATGCTGTTGCTGAATTCGGAATTCCCAAGCACTGTAATCGCTTTGGAATCCATCATCTTCATGAATTTCTAGTGTCGAGAGAAATTCGTACACTAGTTCTTTGTAAGCAGGCAAGCCAAATATGACATCAGGATTGAGTGATACACGACGAAACATGTTGTATATCCAAGCTTGCATGCCAAGGAGATGAATTTGTCTCATCATGAATCGCAAGGGAACTCAGCATGGGTTTCATGGAATAGTCATCATTGATGAGTTGCTCCCATCAAGTCTCTTGTTCTTCAAGATCGAAGGCAGGTTTTGGTAAAGGAAGGTATTCATGTTGGTGTTCCACCGGAGTTTGGCGGTGAGGGAAAGCTAGAGAGTTTCTGGTGAGCAAAGATGATTGAGACATCGCTAGGTTTTTTGGTAAAGGGGAGTGTGTAATTCTGATTTTTTGTTTTGTTACCATGCAGCACAATATATCTTTTAATACTAAAAATCATAAATTTGTAACTTCCCATGGTTTAAAGGAGAATGAGAAGGGTTTTTTTGTGAATGATTACACCTATTTATGTGAAAATAATTCCTTCCAATCATTTCCTAGCCACCCTCTCATTTAAATGTGTTTAACTCCTGCTCAAAAGCATCCTAAAAACCTTTGAAAATCAAATCTTTTGTTTGTGCAATCAATTAATTGAGCAAGAAATCAACAGAGCGTTACCACTCGGTCGAGTGATAGTCTAGAACTCACTCGATCGAGTGAAGATGTTGCTCGATCGAGTAAAGGATAAAAAGGGCAGAGCAGATTCACTCGATCGAGTGATAGTGTTACTTGATCGAGTGAGATAGAGAATTTCCAGAACTTAGTGAAATTTTTCATTTGTTAATTTTGAACCTTAAATAGTGTATAGTTAAACACGAAATTGATTCGCTCGGAGATACAGAGTTCAAATACGCATAAGTTTTTAGATGTCTGATTGAAAAACAAAAGGTTCTAATGTTTTGCCCTTCCTAGTAAGTCATTTTTACTTAGATTTTCCATTATGTGCGAATATCTCGACCATCCTCTAAGTGAAGGCTTGTAAATCCAATCTTTCTTCCTTGAGTCATACAGTCCAAGCTCAAGCAGAGTTTCCATGTTTAACCCATATGGACCATCATGACGGCTTAAAATTCCAATTTTCAAACTGAGCTAAACGTGCTATAAACGAGGTGCACCCTAAAGGCATATCTCTATCTTTTATGCTTCTCATCCTTCTAAATCTTTCCGTTAGCACATGGAACCAATCTATTGGATACTTCATATACATGTAGTACATAATGTCTAAGTCTTCTTCCATCCGTTCTAGGATTGAAGTGAGTCACGATCAGTTGATGAATGTAAATCCACTTCCCTTTTATGATACACCTAGGAGAGCAATTGGGCTGTAAATCTCCATGTCAGTCAATCGATTCCATACGAAAGTCCTTTCTTCTTCTGTACAATGCGGCACTTCTCATATCTTATCCTTACTTCCAAAAAGGAATTCGCGAATTAATTTTGCCTCAGTGACTGATGAGTCATATTTATACGCTCGTCTAACGGCTTTAACCCATGTGTTGTAGTGCATTTGTATATTCAAAATTACTCATTTTGTGTGATTTTGCATTTCAGGTGTACGAAAACAGTTAGAGAAGAAACAGAGCTTAAAAGCATCGATTTGGCATTAATTGAGGATAAAGACAGAATGACCTCCCGCGCTTTAGAAGCTTCCAAAAGGAACTTCGTGGATCCGTTGAAGATGAAATAAAATCTGTTAGAAAGCTGACTCGAAGCCCTACAATTCATATGTAGGCCTCAAAGAGCTACAAATCTCTAGTTTAAAACAAATTCAGATTCCAAGCCTAAGTGGTTCGAAACAGGTCTAGAAGATACGAATCAGTGCAGTTCCTAGATTATTGGGCTCAAAGTGCTAAAAAGGTCTTGCTTCCTCAACAAGTCAACACATTACTATAAATAGAAAGCTAAGGCTAGGGTTTGGAGGAAGAAAGTCAGCCACAAAGCAATAGAAAAGAGGCAGGGGGCTGCACGAAGAAGCCGGAGGCCACGTCAGAGATAATTATTTCGACTTCTCTTCATTCCTTTATTATTAATTAAGATGATGTGTTAGAGTTATGAGATAATATGAATTGCATGATTTATATCGATGATAAACCGTGAGTTAGAAGTAATTATCTTGAACCGTGCCTTCTCATCATATTAATTAATTCTCTGTGTTTTTACTTGTTTGCGTTCACAAAAATTTTCACAAAACCTCCCCAAATTTAGTTTACTTACAGGAAAACATTCACTCACCAATTCCTCATGGGATCGACCCTGCTTGCCGCTACACTAGCTGCTCGTAGGAAAGTAAATTATTTGACGCATACGATGACGTGTGTCAATCTCGCACGAAAGCTTAAAGCTTAATTTCAATTTCTCCAAATTTGACAGAATATGAAGTATTTTTATATAGATATGCTAGGATTTCTTTGCTTCCTTCTCAAGCAAGATCTTATTTTCTAAACAAGAGAAAAATAGACATCAGATATTAAGATATTCAAAATATAATAATAAAATTATATAATTATCTCTTAGAGGAAACAAAGATAAAATCGATCAATTTCTTTATGAGGAAACGTACATTTTCTTGATGTTGTATGTATTCTTAATTATTCCTCGAAGCTCTTGGTCTCTTTTAATATCGATGAACGAACACTTTTCCTATGCTCCAAAAAAAGATAAGGGTAACACACAAAGGCGTTTATAATTTGTATGATTAAATTTATAAAAATATTAGTTACGTTTCGAAATGTAAACGCATCTTTAAGAATCGAAGTTAGCTAATCTGCAGATGTTGAAAACTTCCTTTTAGGGGCAGTTTATAGACCTAATTTAAATTAATTTATAGTTTATTTTGAACTTTGTTTTGAATTAGCTTTTGTGTTCGTTTTGCGTAAAATTTTAACTTCAAAATGTGTTTCAAATCAATTTGAAAATAAAAAGTTGTTTATAAACAATTTGTCATTTATTCCCCTATTTCACCAAATCCCCCAATCTCGCTACCAGTCCTCTCATTTCGTCGTCATTCTCAAACCCTAGCCTATTCACCGAATGTCGTCGCCCACGAACTCTCTAATTCCGCCTCCAATTCCGGTTGTGTCCGATCCCAAGACCTCTCCAATTCCTCCTATCTCCGCGCCCAACAACTCTTCGATTCCGCCTATGTCCGCGCTGAGCAACGACGCAAGCGCCTCCGCAACAAAGCGGAAAAGGCGAACAACTGAGGATGCAGCGGAGGAACGGAACAAGCGTGAGGCGAAGCGCACTGCGAAAGAAAAAGAAAGAAAAGAAAAGGAAGAGGACACGAGGCGGAAGCAAGCGGAAAATGCCGTTCGTCTGCAACTTGCACGGAAGGCGAAGCTGGAAAAGACTCCTCGATTCACATGGACAACAGTTGCAACAGAAGAACTTGTTCAGCTTGTGTCTCAGCTGAAATTCGAGCATGAGTCAGTCCTTGAGGCCAATCCAGGTTTCATCGCTTGGGGAAAATTTTTCAAAGAGAATTCTGGTCGAAAAGAGGCGTTCGATACCTTGAAGGATGTGGCCTTTGACGCCCTCGATAGGCGCTATAAAGCCATCTGCACCACGTTCAAGGCAAGTCCGCAAACTGAACTGTTTTATTCATTGTTTGTTACACATTCTGTCCTTGGTTAAATTGTTATTAACCTATCTTTGTCAAATAAGGCAATCCGTGATGTCTGTGCGGAAACTGGCGGTGCCGGCTTGCTAACCCAGTTATCAAAATAAAATATATCGCAATCAATATGTCAAAGTTCCATTTATATACAAGATTTTATGCATTTAAATCTTAAAAACAATGAAACTATTCTGCCATTTCATGCTTAATTGTGTTATCAGTGAAACTATTCCGCAATTAAACTATCTAAAGTTGATGATTCACTATCATGCTGATTGATTATCATAACTGTCATTTTAGTATTAGTGAATAATTTTTTTCTTTTACTTTCTTTCAGTGGCGATCATATACTTTCAGATTTTTATTCACATGTAAATGTATGGAATGAGATCTGAAATGTACAACGGTACCAGGTGCAATGAAATGAGATTTCTTTAATGCATCTTGTACCGATTGTCATCTTGATATTCATCCATGTATTTCAGAATATTTCCTGGATGTTTACTGAAATATTTCCATATATCTCTCATATTGTGGATTCCATCACTTTCAGCTCATGCATAAGTTACTCATCAACTTGAGAAAGTCCTTACCTGCTGCCACCATTTCTGAAACAGGTATATGACGCAATTTGGGCGCTGCATAAGGACAACGATGCAATGAATGCCGTTGGAGGCGCTGATATCTCAGACATTAATGACCTCACCAATGCCCCAATGTCACCTTACATGGCTGACAGCATAGGCGCTTTCCATTTGCCTTGTTCCGACAGTGAGGGTGGCGAGGAAACTCCAATAAGTAAGAGTTGCAGTCATGGCACTCAAAAGCCCCCAAAGCTTGATAACAAAATTGCCAGGAACAAGGGAAAGAGTAAGGTAACTGGGGCTGATGAAGGTATGGCAGCATTGATGAGAATGCAAGTAGAATTGCACGAGAGGATGGAGAAATGGAGCTTGAAATTGGAGGCTGAACGGGAAAAGGCACGTGAAGACAGAGATGCGCGCCGTTCAGAACAAGAAGCGAGGCTTGAAAAGGAGCGTGCACAAGAGAGACAAAATGCACAAATGATGAACGTGATGATGATGACTATGCTAGGGAAGATGTCTGGTATGGACATGTCCCAGTTCAACAACCAAGCAAAATAGGTGCAACCAAATGTGATCGTAATGTCTGGGATTATTTGAAGAGTTTATGTCAGTCTTTTTTCTGTTGTGAAACTGAATTTGCAGAATTTGTTTGACTCATTTGTATGGTATGTAACTGAATTTGCAGAATTTGTAATGGCTACAAGATGTTTAGCTTTGTTTTAATTACAAGGTTACAAGGTTTTATAATCTGTGGGATCATTTGCAGAAGCTACACGTTTGACTAGTTACATAGTCATCTAGGCACCAGTATCCTTAAATATTGGTGCCTAATTTCACTAACTATGCATCGGTATTGCATAATACCGGTGCCTAGTTTCACTAGTTTTTTTAAAAATAATAATAATAAGGTTTTCAAAAAAAAGTGCAATTAGGCACTGGTATCCTTAAATATCGGTGCCTAATTTCACTAACTATGCACCGGTATTGCCTAGTTTCACTAGTTTTTTTTTTTTAAAAACAATAAGGTTTTCAAAAAAAAATTCAATTAGGCACCGGTATCCTTAAATATCAGTGCCTAATTTCACTAACTATGCACCGGTATTGCATAATACTGGTGCCTATATGACTATGTAACTAGTCACCCCCTTACTAATGTAAGCTTTTTGTCAAATTTGGTGTGATTACTATGATCAATTTCTGCATTACAGAATGACATGTTGATA
>JAWWMW010067214.1:0-15076 GCA_035048345.1 Echeveria elegans | reverse complement strand
GTGTTACCTTCTTCGATATCTTTTTTTCTCTCACTTCATATCGATCCGGAGTCAGATCGCACAGCCATGCACCTGGACTCACAAGCTGCACATTACGGAACACTTCACTTTGTTAGTTTCCATCATTTCCAACAATGTTAAATAAATAATGAATGACACCATTCATTGTGTAACAACAAAGCAAAACATTATCATTAATCAAAAGTTCCTGCTTACATTACTGAACACAACAAGCACACCATCCATTTTTATAGGATTCATTTCATGGTTGTCTTCAAGTTGACAGATTAAAAGGTTTTTTTTGGAACTCTCATAAAATTTACCATAAATGTAGCCGGGAAAGGGAAAAATAAAAAGAGATGTGATCAAAATCTGGGTTTTACCTTAAGGTTGCGCTGAACATACTTGGACCTCTTCTTGGGTCGCTGAGGCAGCTTGGAACCTTTGATAGCCATGAAATCCTCTTCCTTCTCCTTGTTAGTCAGAGCGATCACAAATTTAGGTGGCCACAATGCAGGAGGTATCACTTCGCTTCCAGAAGAAGACCCTGCTCCTCCCTTCTTATTACCTTCCTCATGAGCAGCAGTCTCAAACCCAGTGTCATTACCGTTATTGTTATGCTGATGATGGTGATGAGTATTGGCAGAGACAGGCCCAGCTCGCTTACCCTCCTGCATATGCATCTTGTTATTCTCCGCCACACAGTTGTTGTTGCCTTGTCCTTGAGATGATCCCCTCAGGTTCTCCGAATTTCTAAAAATATCAATCAAGACATACACAACACATAAATCCAAGATCCAAACTATATTCACATCCAATAAAGAAAAACGAGAAAAGTCAAGCAAATTAAATTAGTTCATGAATACTAGAAGCCAACAAACATCACCAGACCAGTCAGCTAATAAATATCAATTTTTAAGCAATCGGTGGGCTAGCACGTTCCACTCAACAAACAACAACAATAAGATATTCATCCAGGCTAATATCGTGTACACGACAAGTGGGGGCGGCCTCTTCTGTCTTTCTACAGCACTATGTGCCTCACCGAGTATTAAATACTTTCAGTACACACAATGTATCCCATTTCTAATCGGCGAAAATGTTCCATGTTATCTTCCGTTTCACTCCACTATCAAAAAAAAACTACGAAACTACCCGGACCCCACCATCCCGGCCCATTTACAAAAGCCCAAAACTCAAAATCAATCGACACACACTCATCCAGAAAGCAGAGAATAATAAATACCGGTTCAATTCGGATAAAACGGTAAATAAAAGAACGGTTCAATTGGTACCTGAGGAGGCGAGGAGGTGAGGAAGGGCGGTGTTTGACGAAAGGATCGGTTCGAATGACACGACGATCGACACGAGCAGTGGTTCGATTAGAAGGTTCAGAAGAGTCGTCTTTGGTCTGGATCTTCATACAGCGAAGACGTTTCTTGTTCCCCCACTGTAAAACGAAATCTGGTGCGTCGTGAATTAAGGAAGACGAGGCAGCTGATGATCTGGTTCTCAACGTCTCAGCACCGATCCCGAGTCTCTCTCTATCTCTATGATGACTAGCAGTAGTAGTATTATTATTATGATGCTGCCGCCGATGGTCGTTGTGGTGGTGATTGATGATACTGTTCTTCTTGCTTGGTGATTCTCGTTCCATATTTATTGCTTTGATCTGCTTTTCGTTCTCTCTTTTTTCCTAACCACGACACCTGTCAGTGACAAACCATCGTTAGGTTTAGGTGTCTTAACCTGGGTTAAGATTGAAGAAACATGAAAAAGATAAAAACTGATAAAACCATCGATCCCCGTTTTTTTACGAGTCTGGTTAAAACGTCTAATCTATATTCTCATCGTTGAACAATGAAATGAAAGATTTCATCATCTTCCGCAAGTTGGGTGGGTCGTGGTCGACTAGTCATAGCTAGCCAGTCGGGGGATCTAAATGATCCGATATCCGACGACGGCTGCGGGAATGAATGGCGACGCATGGGAAAAATATTAGGCATCGGAGAAGAAGGCTGCGTCTTTGGGAATTCGCGATATTAAAAGTCGGAACAAGAGAGGAATTCGCGAATCTGGAGAAATGAACAGCATACCTACAGCCGGCTACTCCAAGTCTAAAGTCGTCTTCAGGGTTGGGGATTGGGATTTGAGCGGTGAATCTGCGGAAGTAGAAATCGTCAGATTATGTGAACGAAATGAAGTTGAATGGATTGATGTGGTGGAGAGGAGAGGAGTTGAATCAACCGCACCTTCAACAAGCGAGATTTGTCAGCAAAACGACATGCGGAAGCACATCAAACGGTTTCTTAATTCTTTATCACCTTCGTAATCTCCAGAAACTGGAGACGGAGTTTTCAACGTAAACGCGAGAAAAACGATATTCTCCGCTCAACTCGTCCTCGAAATCGGAGATCTACTCTCCGATCTGGCCGACCCCGCGCTCGTTAAAAGTTCAAACACCCTTCCCGTCTCCTCGCAGACCTCTGGAGACGACGTCTGTCTGAAATAGGGAAGAGCTCCGGCAATGCGTTCTGCAAAATGAAATTGAAAACTGGATGAGACAAATAAGCAGGATTTCGTTTGACGGAGATCTGCAGCACCAAATCGAATCGATTCCAGTTAATTAGTTAGAATCACAAGTTACAACAATCAAGTTCCGATGGCATACATCCGAGTCAGAGTTAACGACGGTGCTGCGTGGATGTTGTTGGGATTAGACAGAAAAGCGGAGTGAATTTAGTTTTGCAGAGGCGGAAGATGGAGGAGGAGAAACTGAGGAGGGTGGGGGAGAGAGAGATGGAGACGGGGAGCAAATTGCATCGTCTCTCTTTCGAAACCTGATTTTTATACCATTCTTCGTTTCGTTTTCTACACACAGGCCTTTCCCATTATTTCCTCTCTCCAGCCCTTACTTGTTCATCATACATAAGCTGATCTTGGCCGTTCATTTTTTTATCTAACAGGTGAGAGAGGGTTCGTGACTTCGTGTAGAGTGTATTACGGTGTTTGGTGTGTGTAACGGAGTTTTAGATAGGATGGGAAACTGGAATCTTCGACCTTTTAATTTAAAAAACATTATTTTTTTATTTAAAAAATAGGGCGTGAGGGATCAATTATTTTGTGAGCCTTAACCATGGTTAAAGGTAGACCGATCGTGGATTGGATGTGGGTTGGTTGGGTTTCAGTTGGGCCCATTGGTAAGTTGGGAAATGAATCCCATTTACCAGTGTTTGTCATTGTTACACGAGTCAGGGATGCAGTGCGGAGTCTGTCATTGTTACACGAATTTACATCACATTTATAGTCTCTCGGATCCTTCACTGACCGAGAATATGAAGGGTATACACGGTGAAAGCAGCATACAAACAACAGCATAACTGGTTGATATGTTTTTTGTACAAGGAGACATGGAGGGACCGATACCAATCTAAGCGCTGAAACCTTTGTGGATGGAGCTCCAGGGGCTGGATGGGAAGGCTGGGCAAGCTTGTGCTGAGGCCTCCACCATCTGATCTTTACGGATCCCAGCATTGCATATGTTGGCAATGGAGCGCATGTGCTTCATTCCGTACTGAGATAGTGATCCACATTGTGTTTCGAATGTCCGTACCTGCATAGAAGATATAACATTATTCACGCGGAGGAAGGCAACAAGTTGAAATTGAAACTCTTTTTTTAGATGAACCATTAAATTGGAAATGTGGAAGCGTTACCAGTGTTTTGAGGCAAGTCCAGTCGTCAACTAGAGGCTGCCCTGCTGGTCTGACTGCATCTAGTACCCTTGGACCTTTGTCAATCCCAAATAAAAGTTTCCCGATGAGCGCGATGCTGTTGTCTACATGTTCTCTGTGAGACATTGCTTCCAGCACCTGTTTTCGAGCTTCGATTTTCCTGTCCGAGCCTTCAGGGGACTTGCGGAACTGCAAAAACCAGAAATAAAACTTCAACAATACACTTGATGACATAGTTTTGAATACACTTTATACTATCGGGGACTCTGGGAGTAAAGGCTGCACCCTTGGCAGTATCGTCCTAATTTTCAGGAAGTTTGATACATTTATAACTAATACTCCCTTAAACTCTTCTAATAATTTCTACAGTGTGCTTCCAAAAACACTATAAGGCATACACATTAGCTACCTCTGGAGAACCCTTTTCCAGTATATTCTAACATCTGCCTCGTGCAGGCTCCTAAGGATGGGACGTCTACTGTCTACTATGCAATAATAATATTAGTAGCATGCAGCCCCATTGATGACCACACACATCAACGGAACAGAAGTTTTTTAACTTTTACACCACTGTGAAGATAAAAATAGTCAGGAACAAACCTTGTCCCAGAAATGAACGAGATCTGCATCACGTTGATTCACTATTGTTGAAGGTGGCAACAGGGAGTTCTGATTCCCAAATGTAAAGTTATCATTTGCAGGATCTGTACCCATATACAGGTAAAGATTGTTCCTGCTCAGCTTGATATCACCAAACTGCATGACATGGGAGCCATAGCCAGAATTTGCATTTGCAGTTCTTGCCTTGACCTGCAAAATTAATGACAAAGAACAAGGTTTCAGCCACATAACATGTCATACATACTTTAGGTCTACTTGAACATGCAGCTATGAGCTTACTGAAGGCAATCAGAATAAGAACTACTCCTGCTCAATAAAAACTTATCATTAACAGAAAATTTGAATCTCAACAGCTTCAGCTCACCAGTTCATATTGCTGATGCAGATTCTCTGTCCTCAGATTATGCTTATCACTGTTTAAAACATGAGAGAGGCAGTATTTGTCAACTTCGTCATCCATTATCACCAACCTAAATAAAGCAACTGTTGCCGCAACACAACTATCACAAACTTTTAGCTACGGTAAGAGAAACGCAAAAATACCTGTCTTCCATCCAGGCAACACTGTACAGATCACCCAAACAAGTTTCATACTCCGGGGGAGGACTGGGATTCTCTCCAGGGCAATAAGTACCCCAGCTGCTTTCTTCAGCGTTTGCAGCAGTGGTTGCATAAATATTCAAACCTTGGGGAAGAAGGCCCTCAAAAATGCTTCCGGATTCACAAGCTTCAAGATAAAATACCTACAACAGTAGTGAACATGACAAAGTTAGCAACTTCTGGATAACGGTGGACCTTGCAGCAAGAAATTTACAACCTAGCAAATATGCCATACCAGGCTTTTGTAGGTTCCTGATGCATGCTTCTTCTTCAAAACATCAATGAGATCATTCGCATACAGATATGGGTTTGTTGGCATCCCTGTAAGCTGTCAGATTAGTAACATTAAAAACAATGTATGAACCGGATACAGTCTTTTTACACCGCTTTGGAGGAAAGAAGTACTCACCGAGCACACCAGGACCTCCGTGATCAGTGTAGTATACAAAAATATGATCATCTGGACCGCTATCAACAACTTTGCCGCTGCCTCCTTTAGTAGCTGTTTTGTTTCCAAGTAATACAGCGTAAAAGTTGTCAACATTGACCTCCTCCCCAGTATAATCCTGTCATAGTTATGCATTTCAGCAAAATCAATAGTTGTCAACGTCTACAGTCCAAATATTAGTATCACATATGTTGGAGATAATCAGACCTTGGGGACTCCGGCATAAACATCACCACCCTGGGGACTATTAATAATGGTTCCCTTCCTGGGATTTTCTTCATTGTTAGCAATGTCGTCGTACATTAAGACAATGATATTTTCATCTTTCAATCCACCTTTCTTCAGCAATTGGTAGGCATGACAGACATCAGCCTGAAACAGAAACCAAACTAAAGATGATCGATCCACAAATCAACACCGCCATCTCACATCCAACATTCAAATGAAATATACATAGCAACTATGTATCTTAAGACAACATTAACACATGCAACTACCTAAATTCATCAGAAGAAAGCTACATGTTGTCTTCTCGCACGAACTAGCAAACCAACTACCACACTAGATATTGTTGCCATACCATCATAAAATCCTCAAAAATAGAAAGCATCACTCCAATTATTCAATCCTCAAACAAGTAATTAACAGGACCATCTCCCTCAACCTAACTTCCACAAACCAAACAGTCAACAAACTTCACCAAATTCAGCCTCAATTAGGTCAATCAAACCCTACACAATCTCCACCAAAGATAAATATACATCCAAATTAGTCAAATCCAACACACGCACGCACAACAAAGCACTCCAACCTACAAAATCCTAAAAACAGTGAAGACGGAAGAAGCAACAAACCTGATGCCTGTAATTCCAATAACCATTAGATCCAGCGATCAAAACCGCCCATCTCGTACCAACAGAATCATCCCCATCCACATCATCGCCATGAAAAAATTTGGACGCATCGGACGGCAATCGAAGCACGTTGTCGCCTATAAGCTCACGGCTACCGGAAACAAAACCGGAGCATACGGCGAGAGCGGCGATCACGCCGGCGATGAATCGAAGCATGGTTTTCGTTAATTGGTTGAAAAGAAAAAGAATCCGATAATAAAGGAACCTCTTAGCTCTCGCTGTCGAGTATTTATAGGGTTGTCATCTTTGTAATTACTAACTCAGCCCCTTGACTTTAGAGTTATTACGTTTGGTGGCCTTTAGAGGATCTGACGGTGGAGATTGCATCTGGGTGGGTTGTGGGACCCAGTTGTTGGATGAGTCATGAGTGCGCACGTAATGATGGGAGTTGTTGCGTTGAAGTAAATGATTGTGTTGAGAGGAACGCAGCGTTTCGATAAGCGTAGGCAGCTAAACGTTCCTTTGATTGCGTGATTATTCCGCTACTGGTTTTTTCAAAACCTAATTTTTGAGATTTACGCTTTACAAGAATCAACGGATTTCGATCGAACAAGTCGAAACCCAGTTAAAACTTCATCGACCCAGGTTGAAACTATTGTCGGTGATGACATTCCGCTGCTCAATTTTGAATTCTGACGTCATTTGGGGTTTGGTTTGTCCGACAACTTTATCGTTGTGGGAGTGTGTGATTTTTAAACGTGTAGGTTTCCGCGAGGTGTTTGGATAGATTTTCGAAAGATTCAATCTTGTAATGGAGCAGCCTTAATGGGTTCTCTTCAGCAATCAGTTTGGGCCAGTTGCCCCAACTCTATGTTTGCTTCGGAAAAATTGCATCAATGGTGGATGTGTTACTTACCAAATTGAATATTGGAGTTTTGTTAGTTGTTACTAGGAGGCCGCCTTCGGCTTCATCTGTATCGGT
Organism: Echeveria elegans; assembly: GCA_035048345.1. Lineage (NCBI taxonomy): Eukaryota > Viridiplantae > Streptophyta > Magnoliopsida > Saxifragales > Crassulaceae > Echeveria > Echeveria elegans. The sequence continues at coordinate 7,837 of JAWWMW010067214.1, read as the reverse complement.
CCCCATCCAGAAGATGGGAGGTAAGGGTTTGCAACTTGAATATGCTTGAAATGGTTTTTCTTGGAAAAGTTTCTGTGAGTTGAGTTGTGTTGAAATCTTAACTTCATTCAGGATCGGTGATTGTTGATCGTGACCTGAGTAGAGCTGATCCTGAAGTTTATGGCATCATTTTCTAAGGAAAAGGAGCTACGGTTCAAGAGTTAGGAACTAGTTGCTTCATATAATTTCACATCGGGATGGGTGATGGAAGGAAGCTGTTGGCTCGTGTCTTACAAATAAGTACTCCAAGGGTTTGCCAGCCAAAAAGGTTTATTTCTTATTAATCAGCATTTGTCTGATTGTGTATGCGGTTTTGTAATTTATGACAGAATGCGTAACTTGTTACTTCTAACGCATTGACGAGTTAGAAACGCTGTGTAGTAACAGAAGTGGGTACCAGAAGCATTTCATTTGTGTAGTAAGGAATGGGGTAGTAATGTCCAGCCACTTTCTGGCTTCCCGCTAATTTTTGCATATGCCATTCAACTGTTACACTTTTGCATACGCCATTCAATGAGTTGCTTTTTGAATGTGTTGATCCTTTGTCATTCGGTATCGAATATGTTGCAGGGTTTAAAATTGCATCATGGGGAGACATCGAGTTATTTTGAGTCCATGCCGCACAGATTTGATGAGTCTACAGGTTTGGTCTTATGCATCAACGGGTACAATCTGTGTAATACAGAATTTTTATGAAAGTTAACTGATAATGGGGTTACTCATTCAAATATGTATCGTGGATTATGACATGCTTGAGAAGACAGCTTTTCTCTTTCAGCCAAAGCTAATAATTGCTGGTGCTAGTACCTACCCTCGAGATTTTGATCATCCAAGCATGAGAAAGGTGAGTTTCATTTGTCAATCCCAATTTGGTAAATTGTTTGATAACCATCATAAATACCTACATGTAAATCCTCTTCGTATTCTAAATAAATTCTGTGTGGTAAAGAAGATCTTTATGCTGTAGGGGCCTGTCTCATGTTGACGGACATGGCTCACAGATGACCTAAGTGGCCTTGTTTTTACTTCAGCGGGCAGCAGACCCCTTCAAATTTTAAGATATAGTGACAACAATCCCTCTCAAGGTACTACTACCGGGACCAATTTTTGCATCTGGCCGGCCCCCAGTTACTAATGATTTTAAGTGATTATTTTGCTTTTTTGTTTTTCATTTGTAGTGTCTATAAGGGGCCACATAGGTGGTATGATCTTTTTTGAGGAAGACCAAGTGCTAGGTGTCGATTTGGAAACCTCAATCAACAATGCTGTCTTCCCATGATTGCAAGTAAATTTGCCATCCCTTATTTCTTTCTGAAATGAGATTAAGAAATTTTCACAGAACCAAAACCGTGATTTTTCTTGTGTGGTTCACATAACCACACCATCGGGAGACTTACAGTTTGTTAAAGCACGCTCATTATCCGGAATTGAAGACTTACCAGAACAAGGTCATGGTGTTTTTTTTCTTCAGTATTTTCCCCCTACAAGGCATCGTATTTGAAATGAATGCTTTTTTGCACTCAGCAGTTGACAAAAAGTGATTTGCAAATGGTCTAAGGTGGTTGCGATTGTAGGGATCTCGTAAGCCAGTTGATGTACTTGGGATAGTCACTAGTTTCTGGTGGGATCAAGTGATAACCACCTGGTTCTTGTAATCTTGTTTATTTAAGGACGTGGGTAAGTTGAATCACAATGATTTCTCAAATTCTCATTTATCTAAATAATGATGTAAAAACAGTGGTTATATGGCTTTCAAGTCCAGTTCATATCCTTACTACTTGCTGGTACTTGGTGCAGAAGGTGTCTTCTAAAACCCTCAGTTCCAGGTCTGCTCCCTCGTTCTTGATTCAGTTCCAAGTCCTTATGTCACCGAGTCAGTCACTCGTACCTCAAGACTACTCTTTTTAATATGTCAGGCAACAGAAGTGCATTGGTACCCGGTGGCATCAGAATGGTTCACCTAAAAAGAATTCAAAGTCATTCTAGACTTCATTCATGAGGGTATTCAAATAACTCTTGACACATCATGCATAGAACCTAGAACCAGGAACCAAGCTCCAGGACTTCTTTAAACTCATGGCTTCGCCTGATTTCCCCTTCGCAGATCATGTGTTGGAACTCCAAAGTAGAGTTCACGCTTTAACCACCAAGTTCCCCATCAGTTAACTAATTTCCCGAAATAGATCGTCCAGCGTCATTGTATTAGCGAAGTTTTGTGTTGTCTGAATTGCATGACATTTTATAGGTAAATCAAAGAGTGAAAATCAACTGATCCTAGGACCAGGACAGCTGTTTGATATCAATCATCAATATCATTTTAATCCTGAAAGTTCTAAGTCAATTTTTACACAGCTGAAAGCTAGAGCTGTCAAAAATACCCGCCGCCCTCTCCCCGTCCAAAAAATATCTTTTCATTTTTCTCATTTAATACTCTTATCCTTTAATATCCTCTCATATCTAGGACGTCCATTATCCGTCCATTTGACCTCTTAATACCCTTGATCAACATTGAACAACAACATATAGCCGTTGACCGGATGGAGAAGAGGAAATTAAAGAACGCCCTTAGTTTTTTTTTGATACCGGCTCGTTTAATATCCTTACCCTCTACCCACCTACCCCTTCAGACCCTGTCCACCACGTTTTTGACACATCTAACTGAAACTGATGGTCAAAAATCAGAAATGTGATACATAATATCAATTCCGACCCCTCAAGTAGCAGAGTGTATGTCTCCATACCCCCCCAAATTCTCAGCAGTTCCGTATATACATCGTTCTCCGCAACTGAACGATTCACTCTCAATAGGCGGTGTCGATATCGGCGATTGATCGACTTTACAAACTGAAATCCAATCTTAGGGTTTACGATGTGTAGTGTATTTGCGCTGTTTTTTAGTCCATGTCAATTTAGGGTGTAGGGTTATCGAGTTTTGATGGGTGTTGATTTGATGCAGGTGTTGTGGAAGTATGGAAAGGGAGGAGAGCGTTTTGAATATCATATATGGGGATGATGTTGAGATGGTTGATGTTGAAGAAGGTGAGTTAGTGGATGATGGTTTAGTGAATGAGACTGGAGTGTGTGGGGATCGAACTGGAAGCGAAAATTGTAAGGGCTCCGTTACTGGCGATAAGAAGAGTAAGAGGAAGAAGAATAGGAGTAGGAAGAAGAAAAAGAGCATTTGGGTGCCGAAAGTCACTGATGTGAACAGGTTATTTTTTTGCTACCCGGTTCATTAGAATGTAACATTGTGCCATAATTATTTTGGAGCTGGATTTTGTGTTTTCAATGTCAAGTCGCACGTTAATTGAAAACACGAAGTTTTTGTGCGCATTTGATTTACAGGTTTGTCGTAGAAACGTGTAGGCGTCTTAAAGAGAAGAAGTCGTACATGATATATAATGCTGTTGGTTGCTTGGGAGTGGCTGGCCTCATTGATATACTTAAAGAGGTATAGAGTTATTTTTCTAAATCCTTAAGCGTAGAACTTTTGGTTGGATCGTTTTTAGTTGTGGTTCGTGTGATGTTTTGGGAGGATCATATAGGTGAGTCTTGTGCTTGTTGTTGAGAAAGAGAAAAAAGAGAGGGAGGATGGAACTTAGATTTTCCGTAGTTTCTGAGATGTTGAGGAGCATCTAGGCTGTATCCTTAATCAAGAGGATATTAGGGACCACCTCGTTCAAACCTCTTGTTCGTATTAAATGATTGTAAACTTCCATACTGCAGCAGCCAGTATACCTGATGTGTAATGAGCCTCCAGCCTGCCCCCTTTTTCAGATCATTTCTAGAATCTATTTCCGGTGAACATTTTTTAAGTTTAGCTGCGAGGCTTGGTTTCGGATGATTGGTAGCCGAGCAGCCTGTGCATCCTGTGGTAACACTTTTTTTAGTTGTCATGGTGATAGTTAGCTTGCATCCATGGGTGACTTCAACAAAGGTGAAGAAATTCTCTCCACTATAATTAACACATACTTGGTGGATTCTGATCGCAAATGTTGGTTATACCCATGCAGATGTTTATTGCAGAAGTCCTTTTGCAGCTTCCATTTTCTTGGATACCTGAGCTATCCTGGCTACTTCATTAGTTTTTTTAATGTATGTGTATGTGACCTAGTTTACATTTCATTTATAGAATATTTGACATCAATGTCTTTCGGTTATAAATATTTTTTTATTAAATGAGCGAAGCCTTGAGCTTTAGTAGTTTTGCAATTGCACTTGGGATTCTCATATCTCTTTTGGCTGTCATCAGTTAGTTTTTTTTTATTGAGTTGCACTTTTGCATTTATTTTTATGGATCTTGAGACCATGATCAAAATCCATATGGCTGTTTATCAAAACCGCAGGTAGATGCTATACAAGCTTGTGGAGGGCAAATGACTGCTGATGGCCGTCGCCAGCGGACTGGTGGTGGAATATTGTGGAACATTCTGAAGGCACGAGAACCAAAGGCTTACAAGGAGATAATGAACAAGTCAAGGGAATTTGAGGTTCTCTAGTATTTTACTTATCACATTCTAATATATTTTACTATCAATGGGGTTTAAATCCTTATTGGTGAAAGCCATGCATATTTTCTTATTTACTACCTTGATCTTAATGCATGCAGAAGCAATTTAGGACACACGGCTTTGGGCATGCACCTGCACCCCAAGGTAACAAAATGACTTCTCAAGGAGCCCTACAACCCAGAATGAGTCATTCATCCGACACTGAGCCGAATCTCACCACAGAAATCCCTCTGATTTGTGAGAATCTAGAACAAGCTTGCATGGAAGAACTGCGTGAACCTGAACAATCCAAACTTGAAGGTGCTGGCGAGCCTAAGTCTGTTCATGATCGGTTAAGAGTACCTGTCAGATACGATGACCTGTTTGATGGTGAAGCTGTTTAAATGAAGTTGAAATGAAGCCGCAACTTGCAAGATTTTGAGTATTAGTCCATGCATTACAAAGTAGATGTTTACCCGGTACGACCATGGCTGTGTTGAATTTTTACCAGGGTTGCATATCAATTTAACATACATTTTGAATGGTCATCGTAGTTGAGCTTGCATTACCACTTGTTCTGCATGCCCCAGCTTTTCATGATCCTAAATGACAATGAAGCTCCACATTTATAAAATGAGTCTCTCATGGTATTTTTTTGCATTTTGACTTTTCCATTCGGCTCGTCTTGCGATGCTCGGCCCCAAAACGGGGACGACACCGTTTAAAAGGAGAATCAGCGATCTCCAACAACGTATCGTACGGTGTCGTCTTGAGCCACCAAAACGGCAGCCGTCAGCCCGTCACCGTCCTCGTCGATCTTCTCGAGCGCGTTTTTCATTTCACCTGCTCGCTCGGAAACTGAAGGAGGAAGTTGCTCCGCGTCGATCCAAACCAAACCTGAAAGCACGAAGACGAGTCGTTCAGTTGTTGATGCGCATAAAATATTTGACTCGTTGACTTTTTTTTTCTTAACCAAAACCCCGCGAAATTGATTTGCGCCAATCAATCTCACAAAACCAAATCCTAGAGGAAACACGCTGTTCTTACCCGTAGAAGAATGATGAGTTCATCGATCCGATACGGCGTCGCATCATCGTCGATCAAGTTCTCCGCTTCGGCATCGTCTCATCAAATGAATATCAAGTAAGATTTTCATTTTCATTTTCTGGTTAATTAAATGCTTATTATCCGGCAGACGAGTCGTGTGTTGATCTCTGAACATGTTGTTTTGAATTGTTGATCGTAATAGCGTGAAACAAGATGTAGAAGTGTATTTAGGGTTTCTCTGATCATTCAACATCAATATGTATTTGAATATATTTTTGTTTTGTATGTATGTGTGGTTATTTTGTTTGTGATTGATGTTGAAGGATGGAAATGTATTTTGTGGCTTTGTGCCGGTCCTACCGGTAGCCAGATCTGTTGTATCTATCGGTTCCTGTGGCGAATTTGGGGATTTAAAGAAGCCTCAAGCCGTGTTGTTAGTTGTCGTTTAATGCGTCTGAGAAGCGGAATTCAGTTGGGAAGCTAGTTTGTGGTGCTAGTGCTAGTATTACGTATGATACTTTTAATGGAGGTGTAGTGGAATCGGAATCAAGTACGGCGGAGAAGGTGGGAATGCGATAATGGTATCCCTTCACTGAGGAAGCAGTGGAACAAGTGAGCCCCTTGATGCATTTCTTGCGTTTTCAGTCTGTTCATTTCTCTTTATTAGATCTCCACTGGTATCATAGCTTAGATAGAAGCCCCAATGGGTAAATCTCCTTGCCATTTGAATATCATAGGCGCTTTTTCTTATGAATCTTTTTCTGACTCTGGTAGATTAAGAAGGACAAGATTACAAGGCTTGTTTGTACTGCCTTTGTATCCTCAATTTTCCATCTCCACAACTGGTTCAAGTGTTCTGGTTCCGCAAAACATGTTCAGGTACAAGTTTTGAAATCCCTGTCAACCAGTCTATTGCAGGTTATCTTCCTCCAGCCAAATGTTAAGTAGATTGTCTCCTTATTGAAAGGCCTTATACTATCTGCTAATTAGTGCATCTCTTGCAGGTGATGATTTTTTTCAGTGCCCATGGAGTACCCGTCAGTTATGTAACCAATGCAGGAGACCCGTACAAGGATCAGACGGAGTGCATTTTCTTGAACATGCAAGAATTGAAACAAGAGGAGTTGCAAATAAGCACACTCTAGCTTATCAGGTAAATTGGCAACTACGTTTCATTTGCAGTTTGAAATTCAAATTTATTTGGCTATTTATGGTAACCATGCCAATGTTTTTCCCTTTCACAAACTTCCAAGCAGCATCCTCAGCCAATGTCTTGGATATGACATACCATAGCTGTAGAACAAAGAAAAATCATACGGCATCAAAGCAAGTAAAGAACCCACAATTTTCGTATCTTCATGTTTAATGCGGGTTACGGCAGGTTTCTCAATGCTCGAGCCACAATAGCCATTTCGTTGCGATGCGTTCGCTTGATACGTTTTTGTTATAGTTTTTGGTATGATGAGTTGCTGTCCATTTGTTAGTGGTCAAAGGACCTGATTGTAAACCAAAATTCTGAAATGGGTCTGTATCGTATTTACACAAACTTCATGAACTCCATTGATTGTTAAGAGCATATGCACCTAAGAGAATTAATTGTAAGTAGAGCCTTTGGGTTTTGATACGTGTGATTTGCACCCCCCCCAGACCTTCGAGTTAAAGATGTTCCGAACATTGAGAAGGAGAATTTAATTGTTAGTAAGTTGAATTTATGCTGTGCGACTTTCCGACAGACTTTTAATGAGTCTAGACTTTTAATGACTTTCCGACAGACTTTTAATGAATTTATGCTGTGTTTAATGAAATGCAAAGATCATCTCTTTTTCATTTTCTTCGCCACTGAAGTTACACCTTTGCACTACGTCGTTTCATGCCTGAACCAGTTTCAATTAGTATGCCCACAAAATCCAAGAGGTTGTTTTTCAATTGTTTAAATATCGAAAGTCGGGCCTACCATGGGTTGCACAATCATGAGTATTTCTTCTAACTAAAATGAACAGTTACAAATGAAAATCAATAGAACATTTTTGTCATTTTTCTTGTATTTTAATTGTTAAGTATCATTACTATTCAATTAAGAATCTCATTATCTGAATCTATTAGAGTTGATCAAATTATACATCATATGGGACGCTTCCCCACAAATTCAAAAATTAATCTATCAGTCATCAGTGTTGATTAGTGGTGCAAGATTTGAGGTGAACTGCAATCAATTTTGTTATTATCAAACACTGTTTTATCTTGGATTGGGTTTTGTCATG
>JAWWMW010067204.1:0-15077 GCA_035048345.1 Echeveria elegans | reverse complement strand
TCAATTACAAGAATAAAATTATAGAGAGAAACGTTGAAAATCTTTATTAAAATTAAATTAAAACATGAAGAAAATTTTCGTCGACGGATCATCACTCGTAAATATATCATTAATTCCACTGTACAAAATAGAGTCTCCTAAACGAAACCCGAATGAACCGTAAAATCGATACCGTCAAGGCTTCAATCAAAGCAAATCATCTTAAACTTAAAAATTTCGGTGAACATTCGAGTTTCTATAATGATACAGTAAAATATTAGTTTATTATAATTTAAAACAAACCTTTAATCACGATTAAATTAATAAAAAAAACCAAAGAAAATAAATTGAAAAATATAAATCGTCATCTGCCAAATTGCTTTCTTGAAGGTCGCTCCTCCCTCTCTCTCTCTATCCAGATTCTCACTATATATAAATCTTTTCAGTAAAGGAGTAATTTTTCCTGATAGAGAGAATCTCACCTCAATCGGAGTGTGGAAATTCCCAAATCCCAATCCTTTTTTTTTATCGGATTTTATTTTATATATTTAATTTTTTTTCGTTATTAATTGTATGCTGCTTGAGCGAGCGATCGTCTTCTCTTCACGTAATTGCTTTCCTCTTGATGGTTTCGTATCTTCGTATTCTCATTCTCATCTCGGTCGTCTTCAAGTTCCAATCTTCCTTCATCTCAGATCGCCATCATCATCTATCTGCCAATCATCGCTTCCATTCGGTGTATTGAATTCCGATTTTTTATAGATTAACGCCGGATTTTGTTGGGTTGTTTGACGTGTGGAGTCTTCTAGTGATTTGGGGTTGTGGGTGTTGTTAAGAATTTGTTTATATTTGGTTCCAGATAGGGTTTTGAGATATCCCCAATCTGGTGGGTTAGGGATTTGTAGGGTTTCTGGGGAAGAAAGGGTAATTTGTTTGGTGGGCTGGGAACAAAAATTGAGATTGTTTGTAGAAGATAAGATTAGGTGTGCTGTGAAAAAGAGGTTTTAGGGTTAGGGTTTGAACAATTGTTAATTAAGGGAGTTGAAATTACTGGACTTGATTTGGGGATTAAGTTATTAGGTGGTGTTTGGAAGGTTCTGATTGTTGTTAGGATAAGATGAGGTCCGGTGATGCAGTGAAAGGGAGGCTATTGGTTCATGTTGCTGAAAATGGACGTTCGATTGAGATTGAATGCCATGAAAACACCCTTGTGGGTGAAGTGCAGCGGTATGTTGAATCCATGTGTGGTATTGGTATAAATGAGCAGCTTTTGTTGTGTTTGGACCTTAAACTCGAGCCTCAACGGGCGCTTGGAAATTATAAGCTACCTTCAGATGGCCGAGAGGTTTTTGTGTATAACAAAGTACATTTGCAAGCTAATTCCCCACCTCCGGATCCTGAGCATATTGCTGTACCTGATTTTGCTGACCCTCCGTTACCATCTACTTCATGCAACCACCCGTTGGATGATTCTCCTGACCCAGCTTTAAAAGCCTTGGCATCGTATGAGGAACAATTTAGGTACCATTACCACCAAGGTCTTGCTGTTTATAACAGAAGTCAGGCTAAGATTGAGATGTGTGAAAGGCTCTTGCGCGAGCAGAAGGTGCAAGTGCGGGCATTAGATGTTGCTAGGGAAAATCTGGATCAGTTTTTCAGGCTGATGAACCAGAATTATGCTGATTTCATCAAGTATTATATTAATCAGCATAGGTTTCATTTGGATCTTTTAGTCAATTTGGGGCGAGATATAGAGAAGTTACGAGCTTGTAAGCTTCATCCTTCATTGCAGACTTCGTCAAGGAAGTGCCTGTTGGATTTTGTCAATGAAGAGAATGTGAAAAAGAAGGCACAGTATTGTAGTGCTTCGCACAAGCAGTTTGAGACTAAGGTGGCCAACTTTCAGAAATCATACAATGAAGTAAAGTGCAAAGTTGAGGATTTACTGTCCATCAAAACTTCTTTGTCCGTTAGGAACTTGGAAGTGATCATCAAAGAGCATCAGCAGTATATCAATGAACAGAAAAGTATAATGCAGTCGTTGAGGTTAGTGACTGTTCTGATATACCTTTTGATCTGATTTCTTTTTGGAAAAGGGATATGTTTTATTTATTGTTACACGCGTGTCAACCAATACAACGCCATTTTATTCAGATTGTATTGCCTAATTAACTCCATGGTCAGAATCTTTGTTTTACACTTCTATTTCGTATAATGCTTGAAGTGATAGCAAATATATAACTCACTGGCGCCTTTTTTTGTAGAATCTGTGAACCCTTGTGGTTAATTAATAATTTGATAGCAGTTTCAAAAGCTGAATGCTTTGGTGTGGCTTTAAGTGCTTATGTTTATTTCCAACTGGTAATCAACCCTTAAAATAACTGTTGAATGATATTGAGTTCTTCAACCCTATTGGAACTTCCTTGCGGATGTATATATTGTTGACCTGATAACAATCATTCTCATGCAGCAAAGATGTCAGCACTGTGAAGAAATTGGTTGACGATTGTCTTGGAGGAGGTCAACTATCTTCCTCACTTCGTCCTCATGATGCAGTTTCAGCGTTGGGTCCAATGTATGATGTTCATGCGAAAAACCACCTGCCTAAAATGCACACTTGTGACCATCAAGTTTCCAAGCTTCTTGATGTCTTTAGAGATAAGAAGAATGAGATGAACAAATTTGTGCATAGCTACATGCAAAGGATAACTAGTGCTACTTATTTGATTAAAGATGCTCGTCTTCAGTTTCCTGTATTTCGAGAAGCGATTCGACGTCAACAGAGTCAGTTTGCAGATCTGAGAGTCCTCCGTGGAATCGGTCCTTCATACCGTGCCACTCTTGCAGAAATTGTCCGAAGAAAAGCCTCTGTGAAGTTATATATGGGGATGGCCGGCCAGTTAGCCGAACGGCTTGCTACAAAGAGGGAAGCTGAGATCCGAAGACGAGAGGAGTTTCTGAAGTCACAAACTACTTTTATACCTCAGGATGTTTTGGCATCAATGGGATTGTATGAGACTCCGAGCCAGTGTGATGTCAATATAGCTCCATTTGACACTTCATTGCTCGACATTGATATTCAAGATATTGATCTTTATGCTCCGGAGCATCTTGTAGGACTTGGTTCTAGAAATGAGAGACAGCGTAGCTCTAGGGGTTCAAGCTCCATGTCCCAAAGCACAAATTTAACTGATGAAGACACTGATGCCGGCATGATGAATTCTGACAACTTTGTAGACAGCTCTGAGTTATTCGAAATAGCTGGGACCAGCAAAATTGAAGTTGAAAACGCCAAATTGAAGGCTGATCTTGCTTCAAAAATTGTCATAATTAGTTCATTAATTCCTGAAATGGAGATGGAATCATTTGGTGATGGTGAATCGGATAACATACGCAAGGACACGGCAGAAAAAACTGTTGAAGCCTTGCGCGTTCAAGATGAATATGGGAAAAAATTGGAGTCTATGCTGAAGGCAAAGCATGAACAGTGTATGTTGTACGAAAAACGCATACAAGAACTTGAGCAGAGGCTTTCTGACCAGTTTACGCAAGGGAAAAAACCTTCAGATCATGGCAACACATCTGACCTTGCGCAGTTGTCCACTAAGCTTGATGAGTGCAAGTCAGAAATTTCTGCTGATGGTGAAATGGAAGAAGTCTCATCCATTTCCAATTCCAGAGATGCAAAAACTGGTTTCTTGCAAGGAAATTCTGGTAGATCTGATGGAGGCGCTGATGAGAACATGGCAGATTACTCTGCAATGCGCAATACTCAGTTGGATACATCCATGCTGGAATTGAATTTTGAGGAGCCACCAGCCAAGGAAGGAAGGTTCGAGAATCCACCGCATTTTGGTGGCTCTCCTGAGAATGACGACCCCATTCCAGAACCTGGTTTGGACAATGATATTTTGATGAAAATGCAAAATGATCTTTTAGAAAAACTGAATGCACTTGGTGAAACTGAATCTAAGCTCAAGGATGCTATGGAGGAAGTTGATAGGCTTGGCAAGGAATTGGAGCTCCGCCAAAAGCTTCTTGATGAATCTCAGGTTTCGATCAAGCTCATATATATATATATAGGGGTATTTTAATTTCTGTTGGTTCATTCAATGAAATATTTGGAACTTCAAGTTAATTATTTTAGGTACTGTAAGGGCACACCAATTGATTTTATGATGCTATTCTTATATGCGAATTTTTTTGCAACAGATGAATTGTGCTCATCTTGAGAACTGTCTTCATGAGGCAAGAGAGGAAGCTCAAACTAATCTTTGCGCCGCTGCACGGAGAGCTTCCGAGTATACTGCATTACGAGCATCTACTTTGAAAATGCGAGGTCTATTTGAAAGATTTAGAAACTGCGTGCATGCTCCTTCTGGAATGGTAGATTTCGCAGAGTCCCTGAGAGCTTTAGCTCAATCTCTAGCCAAGTAAGTTCCATCAGACTGATACTTGCTACAACTTATGTTTTTCATACCTCTAATAGGTGTGCTATTCAGTTTTGACCTTATGGTAATTACGTTTGCCCTCTTGGAAGCCAACTTCACATCTTGCATCACATTATCTTTATATTCTGCGCATTGAGGATTAATTTTTGTGTTGAAGATTTGATTCATGGCATTGTTCGGGATATAGTTTGAATCTGGTATATACCTCATTTACGATTGTGGTTTTAGTTTTGTTGGACTTGTGCAACTTCGAACTGGGAAATAAACCTGAAATTAGGAACTCACTTTCTGTTTTTGAATCGTTGCCTCGTATGATTTAGCAACTAGTGTTGTATGAAAATGAAAATAGCGTGCCTCAATTTGGCTACATATTGGAATGGAAATATTTTACATCTTGTATCTCCCTGCTTCAGTATGTCTCGCTCATATTTGAACATTGCTTAACCCAAAAAAAGAAATTCTTGCTCTCCAAGAAACTTGATCATGGTTGGTGGGCTAAAGTTGACAGATAATTTGTTTTTTCCTTCAGCTCTACACAAGACAATGAAGATGACACCACTGTTGAGAATTTCCGGCAATGCATCCATGTCCTTGCAGAAAAGATTGGTTTCTTGATGAGGCACCGTGCAGACCTTGTAGAAAAGATCCGCAAGGTGGAAGCCTCCAATGAACAATTGAGGAAAGAATTGGATGAGAAGAAGGATCTCGTCAAAACTCTCTACACAAAGCACCAGTTAGAAAAGCAGGTAACATGCGTTTACTCAATCATATTGGCATTAGTTTTTCCTATACTGTCGGGGGAGCTTGAATAGCTTTTACCTCATCTTTTGTTCGAGTAATTGTAAATGGATGCTGTAATCCAAAAAAATTGTATATGGATGCAGGCGAACAAGGAAAAAATATCGTTTGTCCGATTCCAAGTCCCTGAGATCGCTGCATTTGTTCTCAACTCAGCTGGACATTACGAGGCAATCAACCGTAACTGCTCAAACTACTACCTGTCTCCTGAATCAGTTGCACTGTTCACAGACAACCAAGCAACTCGGCCCAACTACATAGTCGGACAGATAGTGCATATAGAAAGGCGAATAGTGAAGAATTCTAGCACTGGCAGTAGCCGAGGAGATCACGTAGACCAACAACTGACAACCAACTCCGAAACTGACAAGCTGAGTTTGACAACAGACTCAACTGCCAACCCATATGGCCTCCCATCTGGCTGTGAGTATTTCATGGTGACTGTCGCAATGCTGCCTAATACAGCCATACGTTCTACTGCAAAGTCGCCTTCCTGATCCTTGTCCCAAGCAGATAATTGATGACCGAACTTTCTTGGCTAAAAAAATGTACATACAAGAAAAACTCATCTTTCCAGTTTGTGTCCCAATCAGCATTTCATCTGTACAGTTTGGTTACCCTACCACCTAGTCTCTAGGACATTTGTACATATAACTTTCATGCGTTCTTCAACCAGCAACTGGACATCATTTTATAGTTCAGTTTTGGATTCTGTTTCAGTCACACAGGTTTAGAAGTTTGTTGTTTGTACCATGAAGTTAGGTAAACCAAGTCAGAAAGAAGGAAGCTTAAGAAATATCAGAACTTGAGAGGATTTTGGTAGTTTGAAGCATGAAACAAGAACATACAGATTAATTCTCATTTAGGCCACTAGACACAAAAAAGAAAGCATCCCAACAACTGTGAAGCCCTGCAAGGACCAGGACAGGACACAACAACACAAACCTCATAAAACCAAGAGCATTCCTAAGACTGGTCAAAGCTAGTGGCAATAGAAACAACAATAACCAAAATGACAATCAGCAACAAAATCAAACCCAAGCACATACACTTCCTACTCTTCTTCTGATACCCTTTCGCATTCTTCAGTTCCAAAGTTCCATCCTTTACGTAATGTGACGAGTTGATCACATTATGCTCGATATCATCCATCTGCTCACCCTGATGCTCCACCATCACAGCCATATCCAAAAACACCTGATGCAATTCCAACAAACTCTTCTCAATCTCCTTTGCGGCATCATGCCTGTCCTGAATCTCCACCACAGTTTCCATCACTCTACCGCGCCCATGCTCTTGAACAGCCCTGGCTAAAAACTCTTCCCCTCCAACATTGTCTATAATTTTCTCAATCACTTCCTCATCCGGCATTTCGCCAGTCACAGTGTAGTAGCTACGGCCAACGGATTCCTTATACTCGGCCATCATTTTCTGCCTTAGGACTTGAAATTCCATCATCAAATCCTTCAGTTTCTTCCTCAATCCATTCGTCACTGCCGCTCTAGTCCTGTCCATTGGAGTACCACCAAGCTGCTTCGACCTAGAAAGACGCAAGATGGACGCATTCGCACGGTCCATTTGCTCCAACTGAACTCTAATCTGCTTAGCATTTTTCAGCACTGTAACAATCTCCGAATTGATTCTGTTCCTAACGGCTTTCAAAGCATCCGGCTTGTGTAGAGATTTACTCTCTTCATTCACTTCCTGTAACTTGTTCAGAATCTCCTTGATCAAATTCATCTCAGTTTTGACTTTCTCCGCTTCGGCAAGGAAGAGATTCATATCGTGATCGAGCTGCTGTTCCGAGGCAGTCAGCTCCACACTGTCATGTTGAGCTTCTAAATCTTTCATCGCTTCTTTCTTAAGATCCACGTAGCTGGTGAACGATTTTGTCATTAAATCATTCATTTTTATGGAAACCCTTGTTTTGCTGAAATCCTGCAAAATCAAATCTTTTTTCTTCTGAAAAATGTTTGGAAAGGGAAAAAGAAGAGGGGATTGATGAAATTGAGGGCGGAAATTTCGTACCTGAAGTGACAGAGAGATTGAAGCTGGAGAACGTTGTCGACGAGGTCGGAGGAGAAGATGACAGAGAGAGAGAGTGTATGTGTGTAGTGTGTGTTAGATCTTGATTTGGAGTTGCGAGGGCGTTGATTTGGGGTTTGATTGAAATATAAAGATTTGAAAAAAAATATATCCGTTGGGGAATTTGAGTCGCAGTTGTGAGATTTGTCCAACGGCTATGTTGTTTAATGTAGTTTTGGGGTTGGGCCGATTGGGCCGGGATTTGCTGCTAAATCGATGCTGTTTGCGCGACAGAAGTCACAACACCCCACCACTATGACACGCCATAAATCGATATCAATACTTGTGATGACTAATTACTGAATGCTAAACTAATAAATATACATTTAAAAAAGATGTCAATTTTATTAAAAATTGCAAATATCCATTTTAATGGAGAAAGTTTCCTATCGGATTGAAGTAACACGAAAATCTTAAGACCAACAAATGGAGAAATTGGCAGATTGCGGAAGTGTGGGAGGATGATGTATTCTTGGAAATGCTCCAGAGACATGCTAACAAAGATATCCTCCTCAAAAAAATTAAATCTTGTGTTCTTTGACACTTATTTTTAAAGTGAATAAATAAAGTTTAGTAAAAGTCAATTAAAAAAACATATGAAAAATAATTAATTTAAAGCACGGAACATGCGACCCTTGCAAAGCTCTAAGATCATATGCAATTGGTGCAAGAATGTTGCTGACGTATTTAAAATGGACAAAATGGATTCAGGATCTTTCATCAAAATGATATTCTCCAGACCCTGAATCACAATATCAGTTGTGCAAAAATTTTACGAAAATAAGCTACTTAGGCCAGCTTTCTCTAATTGAAGTGGCTCTGGTTATCTTCTGAAAAATTCATGAATCTGGGCAGAGATGTAATGCGAGGGAGGTGGAGAAGCAAGTCGCTGAAAGAGTCTTTCTTCATCATCCCGGTTGCTGGTTTCATGGATGGATTTTCCACAGGCACCTCCCCTCCTGTGCCACATATGCTTTCAAATATCGAATGTTTGTTGTTGAAAATGGCTCCCTGCGAATTTTCCTTGTTCTGGTAGTGGTACGCTGCCAATGCGGTGGAGTTAATGGAAGTGTCACAATAATTCTCCCTCACGCTGTTACATCCTTCCACGTTATCTTTGTGAAGCAAGCTACATAATGAGTTGACCCTTGCCATCACCGATTTCTCATCAGTAGGAAGGGGTATATTCGAGTCAATGTCATTTAACAGGTATTCAGCGAGGTGTTCCAGTTGATCCTTATGTTGCACAGCTTCAGCTGACCTGGGATCAGCAACTGAGGGTATCATGTTGACTAAGCAATTCATGACGTCGAGCTTGGACATGGAGGTACGAAGTCCAACTGGTTCTTTGAACTGATCGATGCTCCTCTTTCCTGCTCCTTGGAACTCACCGGTCTGGTTCTTAAATCCTTCAATAGGGTTGACTGCCATCACCAATCCATATAAGAGTCAAACATCAGTAACCATAAACATTCGTCCAATCATGTACACACCAGTTTAGCTAATGCAAATATATTGCATTTTATATCATTTGCTTAAAACGTCCAAATTAGAGTATTTACGAAAGAAGAAAAAAAAGCGCCAGCTTTAATATTATCATTATCATTATTTTTTTCAAACAAGTAACTTGATTAAGGAAGTAACATGATACCTGAATTGTGAGAGAAAGACCCCATGGGAGGACGTTCCAACGTTATTCCACCATGACCCTGTTGTCCAATTTTGAAAAAAGAAGGTTGAATAGCTGTATTTACTGTTGACAATGTAGCATCCGGATAGCCTGAGCTCGCTGCTGATAAATGGGATTTAGGATCTAACTCCTCAATAACAGAAGACAGGCCACCCTCGAAATGTGGTGGGTCCACCACCATGTCTGGCTGCCGGCTCAAGAAATTAAGTCGGTTGTCGCTCTGAATTAGCTTTTCGTAATGTTTTTGCAATGTCCCTTGAGGAAATTTTAGAAAATGGCACCTGTACGAAGAAGATGAATCAATGAAGAAACAGTGGGTCACAAAACTGTTTTGTGTAGCAGTTAATGAAAGCATGCGGTGTAAATTTAAAGGTCAGCACTCAGCAGGAGCAGGGTATATCTTTAGGATTCAGAGTCAAACATTAAATGGTTCAAACCAGTAAGGTAATAACTCCTGTTTCACAACTCTCTTCCATCAATATTAGGACGTATCCTAAAACTAATTTGTCCCAAACTACTTTGACCAGTAACTGAAATACAATAATATTCATGAAAATGATCACCTGTTCAAAGTCGCTTGGCCATCAGTAAAATCAGAACATGGCTGCCATAGGGTGTGCTTTCTGGGCTGTGGATTGGTTTCCCTGAAGAAAAGCGGCTGCCTAGCAAGCTATAAACATGAAGATACAATTATTTCATTAATTATTCTTTACAATAGGATGGAAAAAACTATTAGCATGGCATTGTCATTAACAAAATCTTCAAGTTGCTAAAACATAGGCTATAATTTCATACCACTAGTTTCAAGGAACTTTCTCCAATTTCCTGACAATAGGCTTTCAGTCCCGTGATATCTGACCATTGGATTTCTATTTTACTTTTCAGGCCAGACTCAAGCACCTCCCAGACAAGTTTGTGTTTCGCGAAGTAGCATTTTGCCACTAAATCACCTTCATGCCTTGACTTATACTGCAGACACAACAACACATTCAGCCTAACTTGCCCTTTTCATACTTAATATAACTTAATTGACAGAAACCAAAACAGCATACTTCCCAGCTCCCAATCTTAAGCAGTGTTGCAGGAATGTTTGATGCCTTCAACTTATCATTGATTATACCAGCCGAACTCCTACTCTCCTTCTGATCAGAGCTGATAGTTTCAGCAGAATTCGCAGGCTTCACGGTGCTTACATTACTTTGAGAAAGGTGTGTCTGAATCAGTTCCACCAACGACGGACTTTTATTCAGCTTCAAACCCAACGGACTCGGTTCCTCCCATGGATAATACTGCTGAGGCTGCACTGGATATGTACTTGCCACCATTCCCCACTGCCAGTAGATTACAAACAAAATTCCACAAATTAAATACCTACTTTCTTAGCATCAAGAACTTAAAAAACTTCCGTCGTACCATCTTTGCACACAATCAGTATCAGCCATTCAGTTCTTTCATAAAAATTATACACCTAATTTCTTACCATCAAGAACTAAAGAACTCCAGACTAAAACTCGCAACAGTAAAACCAGTCCACAAAATCATGATCAGTCATTCAATTCTTTGCAACGTAACAAATTCCAAATTTCACAAACTAAATAATACCATACCGCCACACAATGAATCGAAAACTTAACGCATAAAATCGGAAACGACAACAAAAAAAAATATATCCGGAGATCAAAATCTACCTGAAGCGAGTCAGAGGAGACTCTCGATCGCTTGTTTTCACGTGCATATTGATGACACTCATCAGCTTCAGTCTTCACTGATTGTCTGCTCCGACTCATCGCCGCCGCCGCCGCCGCTGCAGCAGATTCCGACTCAGGTTGTAAAATTCCAGTTTGCATGAACTGAACCATCGATCAAATCAGTCTTCCGATTTGACACGAAACCCTAAATATCTGAAATTTAAAGTATGGAACGAAGCGAAGAAGTTCGGTAGAGAATCGAATTATGTATAGGGGAACAAATCAGAAACGAAAATATCAATAGAATTAAATTACAGTTGGCAACAACCCCGTGTGGTGCGCCAGACTCTAAATTTACATTTTTATCCTTTGAGTTGGTGAGTGGTTGTGCATTTCGAGGGTATAAATAAACGTGATGGAATTGTATTTGGGAAAATGAACGTGGTGGGGTCATAGTCCGTATACACGTGCAGAGTTTGTTTGAGGGAATCGACACGTGGATATTTGATGTGGATATATTTTTTTCTATTTGTTTTTTGATTCCATCATTTTGATTGATTGATCGATAAGTGGCAAAACAATGCTAATGGATTTATTTTAGGGTAATTTTTCTAGCGGTTCTTGAGGTTTATCTTATTTATCATGTCAGTCTCTGCGTTTTTAAAATTCGTCAATCCAGTCTCTGCCGTTACTTTGGTCCGTATATTTTAAACAGAAGTTGCAAAAAAGTCACAAATGCCCTTTTCACGTGCAGTTTTTGTTTTGGGTAATTTCCCTGAAGGTCCCTGAGGTTTACCTTATTTATTATCATGCCAGCCCTTGCGTTTTTAAAATTCTCCAATCCAGTCTCTGCCGTTACTTTGGTCCGTTTATTTTGTTAAGTAATAGATATCATTGGCTGTTGGATGGCTGAGTATCGAGCCGAACAATTGTTAAGTAACCTTAGATTGCTTAAACTTTACGAATTAAATTCAATTCTAGTTTTTAAGAGATGTTTTACAAGTGTTCAGTAATATATATTTATTTTTGTATATAAATATCACTCATCTAACGGTTTTAATCAATCTGTTTTGGTTAATTGAGGATATGGGCAGCAGGACCTTTCGTACTTCGGATGCTTCTAGAAGATGTGTCGTTGATCTGATAGAGACGAAACAAAATCTGTTTGAAAGCTGACTCAAAGTGCTACAATTCATATAATGGGCTCAGAGATTGGTTCAGACATTAAGAATGTCAAAATGAGCAAGAAGTCAGAAAGTTAAATAAAACATTAGCGTACACGTAGACGATAATTTAATAATTCAAAATTTAAGTTGAAAATCAGCGTCCGCGTGGACGCTAACTTATTTATTTAAAAAAAAAATTTAGAGTCCACGCGGATGCTAATATTTATATTTTGAAATATATTTTTTCAAATAGAAATAAATTAGCGTCCACGTGGACGCTAATTTTTGAAATAATAGGCGTCATTTATCAAATGGACGCTAATTTTCAAAATAAAAGACGCCATTTAAAAAATAAGGCAGAGAATTGTCCAATTAGTGTTCACGTGGACGCTAATTTTTGAAATGAAAGACGCCAATTATCAAATTAGCATCCATGTGGACACTAATTTTCGAAATAAAAGGCGCCATTTACAAAATAAGGCGGAGAATTATCCAATTAGCGTCTACGTGGATGCTAATTTTCGATCCATGGACCATTATAAAAGGCGTCATCTAACAAAAAATGGAGCAAGTGGCCGAGGAATGCTCGGAGCACTTGCCTGAAGGAGAAAAAAGCAGGCACGTGTTCGAGGTTTTGGAGGATTTGGCTGAGGAAACATCCAAGAAATATGTCATTGACAAGGTTTTTATTCTAATTCTTCTCCATTCAAAGTTTGTCGCTTACAAGTTATAAATATTTCATTCTTTAGTTTGATTATTCTACTTTTGATTCCACCAACTGTACCATTTTATCCTAAAAATATGTCCACTTGGTATATTGCTTTGATTTAATGTCCACTGGATAATTCAACTTGTAAAAGTGTGGAGATAATTTATTTTCTTTTCATTTTTTGATGTTGAGAGGAATGAAATGTGCAGGTTTATTTTATTTGAAAAATATTTATATTTATTTAATTTTTCTAAAATTGAAATAATTAGCATCCACGGACGATAATATTTTTATATTTATGTATTTTTTAAAATTAGAAATAATTAACGTTCACGTGGACGTTAATTTTTATATTCGAAATATTTTTAAAATAAATAATTAGCGTCCACGTGGACGCTAATATTTATATTCGAAATATTTTTTAAAATTATAAATAAAACAGCGTACACGTGAACGCTAATATTTATATTCAAAATTTTAAAAAAAAATTATAAATACAACTGCAACCACATGGACGCTAATATTAAATATTTTTAATAGATAGTACAAATATTTTTTCCTGTATTTATATTTACGTAAATATATTTATTAAAATTAGTGATAAATCAGCGTCTACGTGGACACAAACTATTTTGGATGCTATGTTTTGCGTCCACGTGAACACTAAAGTCAATCTACGTTCAGCGTTATAGCGTCCAAAGTTTGCGTTCATTTTTCACAAATCAGCGTCCCTTCTCGTGGACGCTAATTTGTCTTTTTTTATAGTGTCAGCACTGTATGAACGTGAAGTGTGATTAACTCAAAACTTCCTCTTTTGTGTTCATCGCAATTTTCATGAACACTATAATGTGTTATGACCCTGCTTGGAGAGGATTGTCTTAGAACCCGCTGGCCAAGGAAATACGACTGGGATGCCTTGCCCGAAAGAGGTGCTTGCTAGTTGGAAGGAAGATACTTTAAAAGTGTATGCTTCTCGGGTGCTAGCCTTAGGGCTATGCATTCGAGCGCCTACTTGATGAGTCAATTTATTGACGAATTATCCGCTCTATCACTTACGAATTCTAGTAATTTTCCCCAACATTTGTTGCTATCTCACCACTTTATTTAGTGTTTCACGGTGTTTATCTTCAAGTAAAATTTTTTGGGATTCATCGGAAACAAAATGAGCAATCATAGAGTGAAATAACGCAAAAAACTGGACAGTTTGACCTTTGCGCCTTAGAAAGCTCACTGAATACACCTCGAATGTCCGATTTCAATGAATGATAGTGTGTTATAAATAAGATTCAAAGATCTACAACTTCTCTTGTACATAAAATCCAAATTCGAAGGTTTAAGAGACCAAGACAGCAGAGGAAGACGAATTAGCTGCAAGGGCGGCAATCAGGGAGCAGGGTCAGGCGGCGCCTAACCTCATGCACAAATGAGGCTGTTTTGGCTCTGTTTCACTTGGGAGGTGCCCATGCACCGCGTCTGACCCCAGGCGCAAATGGAAACAATTTCGATTTTCTGGACCTTTCAAACTTCACAAGCCTCTAGAAGAAGTCTGTGATCCGATCGAGACGAAACAAAGTGCATTGGAAAGATGACTCAAAATTCTACAACTTTTGTGTTTACCTCAAAGAGCGATTCAGACGTTAAGAATGTCGAAAAGAGAAAACACTGCAACGTCAGCAACAAACTCCCTGTTATGGGCCGAATTTGGGCTGAACTGCCTAATTTCATATATTGCTATAAATACAACATGAGAAACTATAAAACATTGGACTGTGACAGATGAAATTTACAAAACAGCCGACGACAAAGACTTAAAAAAGATCGAAGACTCAAGATTCAACTTCATATTGAAGATCAATTGTTCTCTACCTACGGTTTCTTCGTTCTTAACTTCTTCTTTATACATGTATCTTGGTTTTATCGCCATCATTAGTGAGTAGTCATTTTGTTTCGGGATCCTATGAACCCTGTGCAGTACTAAACCCTAGTTTATGTGATGAACGAATGAATGTGAATTTTTGTTATACTATTTTATTCAATTCTACATGTTCTTATTCATATATTCATATATATTAGTAAGCATTGAATGCAATGCCATAATTGCATGAACTGCATAGGTTAGGAACCAACACTAGCAATGACTTGAGTAGGGGAGAGCAAACGGTAAATTACCGTTTTACCGAAGGAAAAAATCCTTTAACATTTACCGAACTTTGTTTACCGTTTTACCGTTTTACCAAAATTTTGGTAAAACGGTAAACGGTAAAAATATGGTAAATTTACCGTTTTACCGTTTTACCGCTAAACTTGATTTTTTTTGTTTAAATATAGGGTTTATTACCGAAAACCACCCGTAAAATCTGATATTACCAATTACCACCCATTAAAATATTTTTTTATCAATTACCACCCATTAAAATTGTATTTTACCAAAAGTCACCCAAATGGATTTAAAAACACCCACCCATTTACAAATTATTAAAAGAAATTCATTATAAAATAACAAAGAAACTT
>JAWWMW010067186.1:0-15079 GCA_035048345.1 Echeveria elegans | reverse complement strand
AAAACTATTTTTAAAATAAAAAATAATAATCAAATATAATTTATTAATTATTTTTAAATTTTTTGTTCAGTTCAGTTTCAGTTCAGCTCAAAAGAACGGACCCTTAGTGTTTTCATTCTGTTTAGATCTTCACAGAGTTGAAATTATGTATCAAAATTGGTGTTTTTTCCTTATTCCTGTTGTCATGTCTCAGGGTATTCTTTTCAGTTTTTTTGTCATCTAAAAGACTAAAAGAAAAACAAATTCAAGTTAGTTCGTTAGTTTTGGATCAGATTGATGAGCCCGATAATCGGGCAAGTAAAAAATTCTTTAGCAAATATTGTTGGTACCTTGCAATATAAAATAAAGTCAACCCTGCATGCCTTCAACTATCGAAACCGGTCACCGGAGACTTGTTTCAGATCTATCTGAGTAAGATTTGGATTTCAGATGAGACTAACCTATCATTACAACATCATATTCTCAGCTTTCAATGATTAAACCCTATTGATTAAAATTGGTCTTCTAACCATAATGACATCAACATTATTCCGCTACCGTCATGTTAAGGTAACTTAAGAAAATGTCGGTAGGACATCAGGCATAAGAACGTGAGATGATGTCTTTAGCACGCCGGTCGTGTACCCTACAAATAACCAGACAGGAAAGTTGTGATTTTTTTGATATGGGCAAATTGTTATACACTAAAACAGTTCAGGACATCCTAAGCTGGTCGGATCAGATAAAACTTTTCTACATGACATTATAACTAACACCATATTTTTGTATAATTTAATGTAAAGTTGGATCGACGAGATTCTAATTGTTACACTGTCATAATCAACCGACAGAAATATTTGTAGGTCATGTTTCAGAGTACTAAATCCACAGCACAAGGAAATAGTTAATTACCTTTGCCGACTTTCATTTATACCTTATCTGAAGTACTTACGAGCTTTTTATGTTGTTGTTGTAAGAATAAGATCCACCGTTCGTGTATTACTACTGAAAAACGATAATGGATGTAAGGGTAGAGTGGAAGGCTGGTGATCGATTTAAAAACACGAACGGTCAAGTATATCGATCAAATGTCGTTGATAAAGAAATCTTACGTTTGTTCTCCTTTTCATGGTAAGATTTCCATTAAAGTACACTCCATTATAATTTCCCTTTAAGCAAAGATTACCAAATCTTTTTTTTTTTCTGATTCATTTCTCACCTCCACAATTTTCAACGGTCGAATCTCCTGCATTTTGGTAGACGAAAAAAAACTATCCGATCCCTGTCGGTGGAACTTTAGTTTCGCTTATAAAAATGATTAGAAAATAAACAAACAACTAGTACCACAACTGCAAATAAAATAACCTGAAATGGATCAGTATCTGAAATATGAATGCAGATGCTTCAGTTGACCTGAAATATCATCAGGTAAACTCCCATATTAAAATTTATCAGTAGTTTCAAATAATTGAAATTAGCATGGAAATTTGTTTGCAAAGTGCTAAAATAATTTTTTTTCAGTAGAATATAAATTAATATGTAGCAGATCGTAATCATCTCCAGCTGTTGGTTTTGTTGTTATTCTGTGTGAAATTAGGGTCCCCGATGTAATTCCGTGTCTTTTCACATTTATAAGATTCATAATAATTTATGAGATAATGTTACGACTTACCAAACAGCCTACAAGAAGTGTTGTTATCAAAGCCACTACTATAAAAAAAGCACCAATCTTTCCAACACCCTCGTTCATTACATTCACCAGCTTTTTCTCCATCTCTAGAAATTCCTCTCCCTCAGCTCAGGTCAGGTCAGCTTCATTCAATTTTTGCCACATATTTATGCTTTCCATTCTTGTCAGTTTTCATTCACTACTTGTTGTTGTCACTTTTACTCTACTGTTTTACAACCTTAAATGTGTCATATGTATGTATTTGTTGTGTCTTTTTTGCTCCAGATCTGCCTCTGATCTTGCTCACATTGTGCTTGTTTGAACAGTGTGTTACTTTGTACAGTATGTTGTTATTAGCCAGATCTGAGATCTGGGCATGCATTTTTAGCTCGTGAACTGAGTTCGGGTTTTTGAGATATTGAGTGTTTTTGTCGGACTGAATCTGATTTGGAAATGGTTGGAATCTGGTCATGGTTTTGGATTGTTTCTAAAAATGGGATCTGACAAGTTTAAGGTTGTTTCTATTTTTACCGGGAATGCAGGAATTTGAAGAGCAGTGGGTTAAGCGCGTTGAGAAGGATGGGACTATTCGATATGTTTGTGGTGGTTTGCATAGTTATTGGCTGCTCCACAGCATTTGCACAAACTAGTCCCCCGTCTCCGCCTTTGAGCAGTCCCACGCCTGCTCCAGCACCAGCTCCAGAGTATGTGAACCTTACGGAACTACTGACTGTAGCTGGTCCGTTCTCCACGTTTCTGAGTTACCTTGAGAAAACGAAGGTTATCGAGATTTTCCAAAACCAAGCTAATAACACGGATGAGGGTATTACCATCTTTGTACCGAAAAACTCAGCATTTTCCTCGCAGAAAAACCCATCTCTTGCGAATCTCACCAGTGAGCAGTTAAAGCAGTTGTGCTTGTTCCACGCATTGCCTCACTATTACAGCTTAGCGGAATTCAAGAACTTGAGTGTTGTAAGCCCTGTTAGCACATTTGCTGGCGGACAGCAGTACGCTTTGAATTTCTCTGATGACTCCGGGACTGTGCGAATCAATTCAGGCTGGACTAAAACAAAGGTGAGTAGCAGCGTATATTCCACCGACCCCGTGGCACTCTACCAAGTTGATAAAGTTCTTCTACCAACAGCCATTTTTGGAACTGATATCCCGCCTACGCCAGCTCCAGCACCCGCACCTGAAGGCCCTATAGCCGATTCCCCAACCACAAGTAAAGGAACTTCCCCGCCTGGCTCACCAGGTAATTCTGGTTTCAAATCTGCAAGCTGGGGCGTCATGACCCAGATGAGTGTAGCCATTTCAGGCTTGATAATAATGTCATTTTTGTGAGGGCACAAGGGAGAGCTCTGAAGTGAAAATTATTTCTTCTGTATTTCATTTATGTTGTTTAATTTATATAAAAAAACACGGAGAAAGTATATGATTGTTTTTAAATGAATGATTCCGTCTTTGATTTTCGCCTTCTCTTCTTTTCTATATGTAAATTCCTTAACATGTTCATAATTAGATTTGTTCCCATCGGAAAATAGTAAAGAGTAAAACTTGTGCTACCGATGCTTAAGAGTTTCAGCTTGATACTTGGATATTGAGAGCCATTTTGAAATCGGCGAGTACCTAAAAGTCAGGAAACATGTGGAAGTGAGTAAATGTTTCACAGGTAACAAAATATGTAGATTAATGAAAAAGAGGCAAGAACTGAGGGTCAGCTTGAATAGAGTGTAACTGACAGTCAGCTCAGGGAAGTGAATGCAGAATTGCAGAGGTCTTCAAAAAAAATTGCAAGTCGCATTTTACATTCACAACCCCAAATGCAGCTCGTCGAGTCCTCAGTTAAGAAAGAAAAAAAAAAACATTAGATAAGTAAAATGGTCTCAGTGTTTTTCCAGCTTCGGACTTATGGCCATGTACAAGTCCTAAAATAGATTTCAAGAGTCTGTGTAAATTATAGAGGCTAATTTGTATCTTGGGATGGATTGTCAAGTTTTACTCTTTCGGCAACGAGCATAAGCATCTCAAGGCGCTTATCGAAAAGAATAGCACTTTAGTCTCTCTTATCAAGCTCGCCAGCTTCAGCTTCTAGCCATTTCTCCCGCATATCATATTGGAGATTTGCTTGGGCACTGGGCAGTGTTCATCTCAGCTCCTGGAGCATTTGGCGCAATTGTACGCAGGGAGGAGTCACCAGACGGAGGGGTCAATGTTAAAAGCATCATGCGAAATATGGGTGTATAAGCAAATGTCTCAAAGTTACACGCAATGGCATCTAAACAGTATTCCTGTATTTTCAGAACTCATACATGCGTAATGAAAATCAATCTGAGATTCATGGTTTAGAATTGACAAGGTGAGAGTGTACAACTGATTTGTCGATGTTATAAACGAAGCTAACCGAACACTAAAACCACAACATTGTCACTTCACCTGGACCAAAACAAAGCAGGTTCTAATGTGCAGGCTACTCGTTGAAAATCATAAAACACCGACCACCACCTTAATAGAAAAAGACATTACCTATGGTAAGCTGCACAAAATAGTAAATCGTGCTACTGCAGGCGAAAGAAGCTTACATGTCTGATATTAAAAGCCAGTTGCACAACTCTGCAGGCGAGGTAGAAATGCATTAGCCACGGCACGCTTAAATGGAAATAAAAAAATATCTTGAAGCGGCATCAAACATGGATCTCCTCTGCCTGTACATACCAGGTTTTAGAAAGATTGCCGAACTGATCTGCAGTACAGGGTGATCTATACCTGATCAGGATCTACATCTTCCAGTCCATCCGTGTACCTGACCATACATTTGTTAGAACTTTTAATAATATTTAGACAGAAACGTGCAGAATTAAATTATACGAACATTGAAATTGAATTCATCAAACAGAGAAAAGACAGTGATACAAAACCGGTTTAGGATGGGGTGGTTGAGGCTTGCTACGCAATCTCCTTAAAGTCTGATTGCCCCCGTTGGTGCTTGATTTTCATGAGCAACGACTTCCCAGGATACAGCAACCGCACCTTCAATCACCCGCACCAGAATGAAGAACGCGAAAGTCAGTCTCTCTTCCACTATCACCCAAAACTCACAACAAAATAAAACTCACAGAGACGGAAGGAGGAATTGTTGGTGCGTTGAATTCTCGTATTTCGATGAAGGAATCTTCTTCTTCATCTTATACAGGTATGGACCAAACACACGTTCTCCACTTTCGTAAAAGTAGGAACCGTCGCACACGTTCAAAGGATAAGCATCATCAAGCCCACCTTTACACGTTTAATGAAGATTAGACTTAATCAAGTCTATTTTCCTTATTAACAAAACTACGTTGTTTTGTCTAATTTGATCCCCTAACACAAAACTACACCATTTTATGTTCTCTTTTCTTCACACTTTCCAACAATAACCATACAGTCGGAAGAGATCAGAATTTTAGAATGACTCTCAGTAACCACCTATCACATCTACTAACCAAAATGACTTTTTCACCGTCACAGTAAGAGAATTGAAGGCATGAGTAATGGCCGGAGAAGTGAGTCTTTGCTTGACGCCAAGTGCTAGTCGTGCGGGATTACAGTAGCCTAGTTGCAGAACCTGTACAGACAAAATGTTATGACCTATTAAAAAATGCAGCGGAGGGGAGAACTGAAAACTATTAGCCTTTTGTCATTTCATCGAAGTTGGAAAACAAGAACGTTTTTTTTATTTACCTACTGAAAATTGACCTGAGTGAGCGTTTGTAGCTCTGTGTTGGAATGTCTAACCAATTAACTTGGACAGTCATCTGTCGACAGTGACAAGATCTCTCATCGATGCCCCCATTGATTTTAGAGTGATCTCCTTTTTGTATCTCATGATCTGCAGACACTTCATATTTGGGCTCCTCTTTGATTTTAGATTTGAGTGCAACATCCCATGATCTCTTCTTGACATTAATTTTTTCATTAAGATTCACCTCGTGAGTCTTCAAGATTTCAATGAGTTCCTACAGTGGCATAAGGGTAATATCGTGGATCTCTTCTAAAGCATAAATCTATCGAATTGTGAGGGTAGAGATCTAAGCATCTTTCTTACTATCTTTTCTTGACTTATTGGTTCTCACAGGGATGCATATTTACTTGATATGTATCTTTTAGCTTCTTGAAATATTTGGATATAGTCTCATCATCTTGCATCGTTAGTGCTTCAGATTTCGTAGTGCCCATCTGTAGCCTATTAATTTTAACCTTAGTAGACCCTTCAAAAGAATTTGGGAGAGTGTCTCCCATGCATATTTGGATGTAATACAATCTGAAATCATTTTGAAGTTCTCCTCATGTTGCGAACAATGCACTCACAACTCTTGATTTACTAAGAGCGGCCTTAACACGCATCATCATACGCGCCAAATTAGACTATTTTGCTACAAGCTACGACAACAACGGCGAGCAGGATTGACCCCACAAGGAATTGACTAGCAAAATAAATTTCCTATAAACAAATGAATTGGGGGGGGGTGTGAAAGCAATATAACAAGAATGGAAAGACATTACTGACATGATGAGAATGCATGGGCTTAAAATAACTACTTGTATTTCACTTTTTATCACTGATATAAATTATGAAAATTTTACTATCTTATAAGTCTAACACATCCAATAAAGGTAACTTGCATAGTAAAATATCATTTTACACGGCACAAACGGAAATAGAACTCTTATTACAAAGTTGCATGAAGAATCAAACGATTTATATTAATGCACAAAAACTAATGCTTCCCTATGTGTCTACTTATTATCACCGTAAAGTATCAAATAAGTTAAAGTAGAACCGAACTGTCACATGATAAATCATATGCAATTAATCAACTATCCTAGCAACACAATCATAATAATATGCATATGAATTAATGCAAGAGAATGAAATTGATATTAAGCTCGAATCTCAAAATAGTTCATCACAAGCGTGTCTCAAACTGCGACAATGAATTTAGGTACTCATTTGTCAATAATGAAATACATCATCAAAATTAATAATAAGCTAAGAGTAAAAAATGAATTGAAAGCTGATCCAAGATGATGACTTCGGCTTCTAGCTGTGCTCCGTTCTCGCTTCTAAAGTCTGATTGTTGAATGCGTATCTGGGTTTCCTCTTCTCCTTTTTATATTTTTTGGAAAATCCAGCCTATTTGTTCCTCATTCGTGTCACCTTGTTTCTTCATCACCCATGCCACTGTCTGACTTCTGACTCTTATTTGACTTTCTTAACCGTGGAGTCACACTTCTTGCAGTCAACATAAGAATTATAGATTTTCAAGCTAATTTTCCAACGGATTTTGTTTCATCTCCATGAAATTACTGAAACTTGTTGATCTGCAGACACACTTCATATTTGGGTTCCTCTTTGATTTTAGATTTGAGTGCAACATCCCGTGATCTCTTCTTGACATTAATTTTTTCATTAAGATTCACTTCGCGAGTCTTCAAGATTTCAATGAGTTCCTACAGTGGCGCCATAAGGGTAATATCGTGGATCTCTTCTATAGCATAAATCTATCGAATCGTGAGGGTAGAGATCTAAGCATCTTTCTTACCATCTTTTCTTGACTTATTGGTTCTCACAGGGATGCATATTTACTCTTGATATGTATCTTTTAGCTTCTTGAAATATTTGGATATAGTCTCATCATCTTGCATCTCTAGTGCTTCAGATTTCGTAGTGCCCATCTGTAGCCTATTAATTTTAACCTTAGCAGACCCTTCAAAAGAATTTGGGAGAGTGTCCCATGCATATTTGGATGTAATACAATCTGAAATCATTTTGAAGTTCTCCTCATGTTGCGAACAATGCACTCACAACTCTTGATTTACTAAGAGCGGCCTTAACACGCATCATCATACGCGCCAAATTAGACTATTTTGCTACAAGCTACGACAACAACGGCGAGCAGGATTGACCCCACAAGGAATTGACTAGCAAAATAAATTTCCTATAAACAAATGAATTGGGGGGGGGTGTGAAAGCAATATAACAAGAATGGAAAGACATTACTGACATGATGAGAATGCATGGGCTTAAAATAACTACTTGTATTTCACTTTTTATCACTGATATAAATTATGAAAATTTTACTATCTTATAAGTCTAACACATCCAATAAAGGTAACTTGCATAGTAAAATATCATTTTACACGGCACAAACGGAAATAGAACTCTTATTACAAAGTTGCATGAAGAATCAAACGATTTATATTAATGCACAAAAACTAATGCTTCCCTATGTGTCTACTTATTATCACCGTAAAGTATCAAATAAGTTAAAGTAGAACCGAACTGTCACATGATAAATCATATGCAATTAATCAACTATCCTAGCAACACAATCATAATAATATGCATATGAATTAATGCAAGAGAATGAAATTGATATTAAGCTCGAATCTCAAAATAGTTCATCACAAGCGTGTCTAAAACTGCGACAATGAATTTAGGTACTCATTTGTCAATAATGAAATACATAATCAAAATTAATAATAAGCTAAGAGTGAAAAATGAATTGAACAACTGATCCAAGATGATGACTTCGGCTTCTAGCTGTGCTTCGTTCTCGCTTCTAAAGTCTGATTGTTGAATGCGTATCTGGGATTCCTCTTCTCCTTTTTATATTTTTTTTAGAAATATGGAAAAATTAGGGAAATAGGAATTTCCCTTCGTTGACACCATGCTGATGTCAGTAACATTGGCGCGGATGAAGAGAAAATAAGCGGCGAGGATCATGTGTATATATCCGGCCTATTTGTTCTTCATTAGTGCCACCTTGTTTCTTCATCACTCATGCTACTGTCTGACTTCTGACTCTTAGTTGACTTTCTTAACCATGGAGTCACACTTCTTGCAGTCAACATAAAAATTATAGATTTTCGAGCTAATTTTCCAACGGATTTTGCTTCATCTCCATGAAATTACTGAAACTTGCCGTGGAAGCTTCCGAAGCACGAGAGGTCTTAATGTCCTTATGCTTAACTGAAGGCAAAAATATGATTTTAAGCTCTATTTCTCTTTATGCTGTCTTCGTACATCTGAAATGCGCAAAACTCCACAAAACGATTAATTTCGAACATATAAACTTACTAAAACACATTTGCTAAGACCATTAGATAACTGTTTTAATACGACTCACCAAGCCTTCTTTTCTGCAATAGTCCATATTGACGGGCTCTTTAGTTCGTCTTTTCCATCTGCACCTTTAACTACATGTGTCTTCCAAGTTCCATTCTTTCTTAACAGCAAGCTATTTCGTAGAGATGAAGTCGTAGCGGATTTATTGATTGGTATTGGATATTTCGTGTTTTCATTTCTCATCAGGTGAATTTTTTTTTTTCCTGTCGTTCCCTCCGCAAATTATCAAGTTATCAAGGTCCGGAAACTTACCCTTGTTTGTATAACAGAAAGCCAACCTCCTCTCCCTGTCAGCAATGACCTTTTAATCGTAACATGTGTATTAATATAAAGTGTTTTAAACTGGAAACCACTCTTCTAACCGAATAGTATCCTAAGTCATCTATTATATAATAGAATAGGATGAACTGACTTTCAAAATATGAACTACCCATTTTACCCTTACCTTTAAATTTTTTAATTTATTCTTACACAAACCACACGGACCCAGTCCCCCATTAAAAATTAAAAATTAATAGTTAAAAATTAAAAGTTTATAATTACACAGACTACACGGGTCCAATCCGGCCTATTAAAAATTAAATGTTAAAAATTCCATTTGATAAGGTTTTAACCACACGGGTCCAACCTGGTCCATTAAAAATTAAAATTTTATATTTACACAGAACACACGGGCCCGTTTAAATTTTTAGAGAAACACACGGGGTCAGCCCGACCCATTAAAATTTTAATTTACACAGACCACAAGTTCCGTTTAAATTTCCACATAACACAAGGGCCCAACCCGACCCATTAAAAATTTTAAAATTTAAATTACGCTGATCACACGAGCCCAAAGATTGATCAATCAAGTCCCGCGCGTATTTGACATGTTCGATTGCACATTCGGGACGACGGATTCCCGTCGGGACGACGGACGATACGCTAGTGGTGTATATATTTTTTTAGTTTTTGAAAAAATTAATTAATTTTGTTAGGTGATTAACTGAAAATTAACTGAAAACTTTTGATAGGGGTGATTAAATGAAAACTGTTACGTTACAGTATATTGAAATTGCCACCAATATGCCACCTTTTGGTAAAAACAGTATGCACTCTCCTCACATCACATGCGTAAGAGTTGTTATTAAAAACATATTTACACCATACTGTACTATTGATGTATATTCCCTACCAGCATGCAAGTATGGCAAATTCAGTGGTTCCTTCTGAACTCAGCTGGCCCGTCCACACTCTATCTTGTTTCCTCTATGAGGAGTTTGTGTTAACAGAAAAAGCTGTTTGGGTTTGGTGAGGTCAGAGACTCAGAATCACATGGCAGAACAACTGAACAAGCACATGCGCGCATGAAGCAGCGTGCAGTTGAAAAAACAAAAATGCAGACCTGCAAATCTCAACATTTCCAGTTTCATTAAGATAGTAGAGCAACTTGTCTCAAGCATCTGACCAGGCAGAAAAGAAAAAAAACATAGATATATGATGGCAAACTAAACAAAGATAATTCAAGCTGTGATAGCCATCATGCAACTGCAACTGCAACTCCTGAATGGGAAGGAGCTTATTCATCAGTCAGACGGAGAGTCAGGCTTCACTTGTATTCCAAGATCATGTTGTTCTCGGGAGCTAACCCAACACAAGCCCTCAATATGTTCTCCAGCATCGCCCTTTGCTTTGCCAATGCGTTCACCACCGGGGTGCCTGGTGGTACCTGTTCATAATACACATGTTCGAATATTGATTAGTTTCTTTAAAATGTTTACTGGAAGCCACAGATTTGAACTGATGAAAGCTTACAAGAGGGGCCTTTGAGAGGTAACTGAGAATGGTGGCCACGGGGTGGAATGAATGGAACTTGGCCTACAAAATTTGGACTTGTATGCTTGATTAATGTTACAATGAAAATAAACATTCATCAAAGGCAGTCTGAAGTGAGGAACGGACCTCAGCTTCCGATTTGAATTGAATGCGGGTGCTGAGTTCTGCAAGAAGAACCAGATCTAAGATGATGGGTGCTGCCAACAAAGAGTCCTCACAAGTGTTGTGAAGAACTATGGTGTTCTTTCCACCCATGAAAATCTCCGACACATACTCATCCATGGCTCTC
Source organism: Echeveria elegans (assembly GCA_035048345.1). Classification (NCBI taxonomy): domain Eukaryota; kingdom Viridiplantae; phylum Streptophyta; class Magnoliopsida; order Saxifragales; family Crassulaceae; genus Echeveria; species Echeveria elegans. Next base: position 4,156 of record JAWWMW010067186.1, on the reverse strand, counting down.
TTGCTATCCCCAACATATGGGACATACTATCCAATCACACACATCACAAACATCAGTCAATGGCTCAATATGAAAACTGATCAAATCAACAATGGTAAAAATAACAAGTGTACCTTGATGACGACAACATGGTCTGGATGTTCACCAGGCTCATAGAGAATACCATTGCTTGAAACCATATCATCCACCACATTACTTTTGGAGATCTCTTTGGATCGGAAGGTTTGCGGGGCAGATAGATTCATCCCGTCATTGTTCCCCAGATGATTGTAGCTCACAATTGAGGTTGGCTGTTCATAATAAAAAAACTCATCACGCAAGCAGCACACACACAAAAAAAATGAACCACATCACCAACTTTGTACAGAAATGGCCTCCTTATAAGTTATACCTTGATACCAGCCCCAACGAGGAAATCGACCAAGCAGATTTCATCTTTGTCTGACCGCTCTTGAAGTCATCTCCACCAATCAAGCTGTTTTTCCTAATAGCCATATCAATCAACCCTGCATGTTTCAGACATGAAAGAATTCAGTTTTTCACGGTACCATAACACTCAGATTTGTCTCATTTTGGTGGCGCAAAGGGGGTCATGCACATACCAGGAACAAAAGTGTTCTGCGGGCTTCCGTTGATGAATGGAATATTTTCCATAACACACGCAATAGCGTACAAGGTGGACGGGGAAATTTCAGCTTCATCCGTCTCCAAGGAGGCCATTAGGTTCTCCATAGTGTCATTGATCCCGACAGTGACACTACTATACCTCTCAGTGTTTGCAGTCCAAAGCACCACCACCCTGTCAACCTGATTCTTCTCCTTAAACTCTCTGCACATAACAATAACAATAATAATAATAATAATCAGAAATCAGTTATAATTAGTGTCTAGTCTTCCTAGCTTTAGAATGAACAGAGTTAGAGAGTACCTGATGTCCTTGATGACTTGCTCAACTTGTTGTTTTTTGGTTCCCTTAATAACGTTGTTGGCTCTCGCACCCTGGTTAGCTGCAATGAAATCAGGATTGAAAATGCCAGGAAGCGGTACCATAGACTCCATGTACGGCCTCAACTGCTTCTGTAAATCAATATCAAACACTCTAGCTCTGGTCATGGCATCAGCCAAGTTAAAGTCACTAATGTCCCATCCTCCGAACACGATATCATCAGCATTGACCTACAGTCAGTCAGTCACACAATTGTTGGATGAGCGAGACAGAAAGATACAAGTGGTGTAAAATCATGAGAAGTAAAGAAACAGCGAAACAACAGTACCATTGGGAGCAAGCTCTTGAAGGGAGCATAAATCTCCTCTCCATTGAAGGAGCCAACCCTGATGGTGGAAGCTTGAGTCAATGATCCAAAGTAGTTGGCTCTCTGAACCTTGTCCTTTGTGGCCCATGAAATCCCCCTAAAACCACAAAATCAATTTTTTTTTATAAAAAAAGCTTCAAAATTTCTAGACAGAAAAGAAAAAGGAACGGACTCTCTGTTGGCGATGACGCCGCCAGTCAATGTGGATCCATTGTTGCCGCCCCATCCGACCAGCATAACCCTAGAAAAAGAAGAAAAGAAATTCAATTAGCAATGAAACCGAATAAGAAAAGTAATAAAAACAAGAAAAGATTGAAACTTTGCTGCTTACCCGAGCTTGGGGATGCGGGTTTGGGTGGTGAACTCGTACTTGACGGTCTTGGGCTTGACGATCCACTGGTAGGTTCCATTTCTAGCCTCGTGAACTAACTCGGTGGTTTCGTAGTTGTACACCGAATGGATCTCGTTGTCGGTGTACGTCACGTTGGGGCTCTCAACCTTGAAACTTTCGATGAACATTTTTCAGGGGTTGTTGCCGGAGAGGAAAAGAGGAGAAGGAATCAGGATTCAGGAGGCAGTTGTATGGGAAGAGGGGATGGCTTTGCAGGGTTATTTGAAGGACGCCAGCACTGACGGACACGTGGCGGATGGTTAGTGGATCGGCAAGTAGGAAAAAATAAGAAGAAGAAAAAAGCTATTTATTTATTTTCTTTCTTTTTCGGAAACAGCCACATTATTAACTACAATTTGTATTATCGAAACTGAAAACTGACGTGTCATAAGGTTTAGGGCTTCTTGTATTAACTAATAGTGGAATTGAATGAGTTATGTGGAATGTTATTAAAACCGGACCGAATCGGTCGGCTGGACCGGAACGCTAGGTTATGTATTCTATTCTTATGTTCGACCTAATGTGCAATCGATCCGGTCAAATTCGGTCAAGACTGAATCGAATCAGTCGGTTCTCTATTAAAAGTAGATCGAACCAGCTGGTTCGATTGGTTCAATTGAAATCAATTTCCAATAGAAAATTAAAACATAAGAGAAATTAAAATAAATCTTAGTTCTCAATACTTACTATCCATCTGTGATTTTTCTTCCATAAAATGTAAATATATTTATTACCTTGGTATAATAAATTTTATGAGAAATTAAAATTAATTTTAATTCTCAATATTCAACATCATTAGTGATTTTTATTTAAAGTTTTTTCAAAACAGAGATTTCTTATTTTAAAGCTAAATCTAGCTTTTATGATGTTGTTTTTGAATATAAAAATGTCCATTTAATTATAATATCACATGCAAATATTAATTAAAATTTATATTTTAAATATAAAATTATATAAAAATTCAAATCGAGTCGTGCGTCGACCCCGGGTCGACATGATTGAACCACTGACTCATCGACATGATGACCTTATCGAGTCGATGTTCGAATCGGTTTCCACAAATTTGGTTATGAGAGTGTGAGTTATGAGTAATGAACTATTTCCTTTGGAAATCCATCCGTTCCATTTATTTTTATTTGAATTTCTACTCAAACTGTGTATAAAATTTGGTATGTGGAATAACATTAGTTTTTCATCATTTTGAAAATTGAAATTAAAATTGAAAAATAAATGTTGTGCTTTAAAAAAAATTGTACATGTCAATTTGAAATTAGTCATGAGCTTTCTCTTTTAGAACGTCCTCCCCAATTCCAGTTGGAATGAATTAAAAGAATATAAATCATTTGTGTAATTATTTGTTATGTTTTCAAAATGAATAATAATATTCTATCAGTGTGATAGAGGTTTAATCCAGATGTACTTATAGGTCTATCTATAGGTCGTGTTACAACGGAATGTATAACTAAGTATATGCAACACGATATTTGTTAACCCACTTCGGCCTATCTGCCTACGTGTGGAGAGCATCGCTCAGATTAATAACTCTTGTTGTTCCCGTGATCTTGTACAAAGGACCTTTTATGCTAAACCCTAGCAACCTTTACAACGACTCACTCGACTAAGAGATTATTACAAAACTCAGTTCTGAACAACCCTCAGAACTAAAAGCTACTCACGTTCCCTCTAACTGAAATACGATCAGGTCGATCAACTACAACCGGTAGCTGTGAACGATCGCTAGCTTGATCTTCGAATTCCTTAAAAATACTCTTCAATGATCCTTGAAGGTCTTACGCTCGGGAGGTTGGCTTGGATGTATGTTTGGTAAGCCATGTATAATTGTGTTCGAGATGATTTTCTCTTGAGCCTTCGGCTTCTATTTATAATGCTCAAGAGAAGAATTAAAATTTCCTTAAACCGAATTTAGTAATATTTCCTAATCTTGATCTTTTTGGAAATATTATCAATTCCTTGTATGCTTCGGCCTCATTTCCTATTTCTGGTTTCTAACTCCCATTTTAGAAACCCAGAATAAATCTTCACGCTTGAGGATAATCGGAATTTCTAAAAACCTTTTTTAGAAATATTAGGAATCTGGGAATTGAATCTGTAGCTTGAGATGTAGCTTGAGCTTCAGGTTGTAGCTTGGCCTCTAGGTTCTTCTGAAAACTGTCTCTCTACAGGTTGAGCTGTAGGTCTATTTCTGGCAGGACCTTCAGATTCTTTAACTTTAGTTTTGCCTCCAAAAGATGTCATACTACATATGTTCATATGGAACAACAATCTCCCCCTTGGCGTCTTTTGGCAAAACTGCATCTTCTTCATAGAGTGTTGAAGCTTGAAGATTGCTCAAGAAAATCTTGAGGGATTGGCGAGAAGAATGTTGAAGCTTGAAGATTGCTCAAGAAAATCGTTTTGACAATTTGAGATCGTTGAGAGATTCCTTTAAGAG
>JAWWMW010067172.1:0-15081 GCA_035048345.1 Echeveria elegans | reverse complement strand
CATTAAAATTATTTTTGTATAAATTTAATTTGATATTTTAAATATTTAAAAAATGTAACACAAGATTTTAACAAAAACATAAACAAAATGTTCAATAGTTTGTCATTTTGATTTTGTATGTCTCTGAATTTTTACAAAATTTTTAATTTTATTTGCTATGATTATATATATATATACTATGAGAAATTCAAGCTTTGTTAAACATTTATATTTAAAAATAACAAACAAAATTTAAAAAATTCGTAAAAATTAAGAGACGTAAATAATCACAATGGAAAACTATTGGAAATTTTGTTTATATTTTTTATAAAAGTTTGTGCTACATTTTAGTAAATATTACAAATATAAAATTAAATTTATACAAAAATATTCTTAATGCATAGTTTTTTTATCAAAAGTATTACTAAAGGGTTACATTTCGCTTATTGATTTTACAAAGTTGTTAATTTTTTAAATGTTTTTTTGATATTTTTTAAGATTTTTTAAAGTTGACATTTGGTTAGAGGTGGCAACTTCCAAAAAATGACGAACATGAGGTGTTTAAATCCAAATGTTTAAATAAAGGGTATTAATGTCTAAATTTCGCGAATAACGGCTGTTTAAAACTATTTAACTCAAAATTTAAGTAATGCGGAGTATATAAAAGAATAGAGAGAAGGATATAAAACCAAATAGAAAAAGATGAAATTACCCTTCATTAAACAAAACCAATGACTAAACTACCCATTACTCATTAACTTTCCTAAATCTTCCAAATCAACAGGTCTCTTATGTGTGAAGCCCAGGAGTGAAACCGAGCGATTCGAGGGCAATTGACGACGAGAGCGAAGCCGAACGATTCGAGAGCAAAGAGGTGCCGAGCGAGGAGGAGGCTGATTGACGAGGAGCGAACACTGGCGATGAAGAGGCGAGCGACGAGCTGAGGACACCGGCGAGAGCGAAGAGTCATTATAGTATTCTTTACGAAATTTCAACAGAGATATATGTAAAAACGTCTACTCACGCCGCGGTCCCGTCGGGACGACGGACTCACCGCTAGTACGGAGTATAAATAATGTGGAGATTAGAGGTGGAATTGGATTTCCAATGAAAATCTTGATGGAAGTTTATACAATACTTTTTTTTTGTGGGATTGTGTTTTTACTTTATTTTTTGAACAAAATCATATATATCATCTTATTTTTCCTAGAATTTTCTTAATTCACCAATTTTCACGATTGAGATTTAAATTAAAAATCATCAAATCTAACCACTATTTTTTCTTTTGCAAATAAAACCATCGATTTTTTTTAAATTATTTTATTCTCGATTTTTTTACTAATACGGTAGAGTTAGTATTCGAATCCTAACCCCAAAGAACCAGAACTGATTCCTTAACCAACAGGATTTCATCGTGTAATCTTGATCTCGATTGTTGAATATATAAGAATCAACGCTTTTAACTTTCATAATAATGAGTTGGGATTTAGAGAGACGGCAAATTCGTGTGAGACATAAGGACGTGATCTTAATCGTCGGTTTTGATTAAATTGATGGTTGAGATTAAAATAGCAAATAGATTAGCACAAAACACAGGTGTTTGTGATTATAAACTGTTCTCAGTTAAGATTAAGTCTTTTTTTTGATTTACGGGGACTTACACGAGGACTTTCCAGACGGTCACCGGTACATCAGTGCTGGTATGATTGCCCCAATTAATATTAAGTCTTTCGATCTCACAAAATATTTAATGTCTCTATAACTGAACTTTAACAATAATCTATATTAATAATAAGGCTATGTCCTCAACACGCCAATAGCTACGAAATTTTTTTCGTTACTAAATCATGCATTTTCGTCGCTAAATAAATTAGGATTAAGACAAAATAGAAATAAGACAAAAACAAAAAATACTAATTTAAAATTAAAAAAATTTCAAATTCATATTAAATTAAAAATAAAAAATAAAAAATAAAAAAATTAACACATTTAAAATTTTAAATTCTAAATTCATATGTTCAAATAAAAAATTATTTGAAATACGTTATAAAATTTGAGGAGAATTGAATTGAGACATGGAAAAAATTTCGTCGGGACGACGGGTGCAGAACTAGTAAATAAATATTGAAGATATGAAAGTAGAATTGTAAGTTTAAACCTGGAACATAATGGGCCTGTCCAAGTATTGGCCCAATATGGACGAAAGCTTACAATCAGGCCCATCAATCCCTCCTGCTTCCGATCGAATCCCCAACCAACAACACAACGAATCTTTCAACTTCACGGCGCTTCGCTTCGATCCCCTTCTCCGCCGCGCTGCCGCCGAATCAAAAATGTCGATTTTCGGGATTATAGAGTGTGCTTATGGGGGTATGGTTTCTCTGACGCATCCAAATACTGGAGCACTACTTCCAGGAGCTGTCGATAGGTCGCGAATGACAACACTGTCTGTTGGAACAGGAACACACCTGAAAGGTTTCACTTGATGTTTCTACTTTTCGCTAATTTTTGTAAAGTGATACGTTTTTTTTTATAAATTATATTATTATTAGAGTAAGATCAAAGAGCGTGGATCATGGCTAGTAGCCTAGTACAAAGGAGATTGAGTTTGACACACAAACTCTAGATGAAAGCAGTCCAAAGCAAGAAGGCACCCAACAGGCTATACACCCAGACAAGCTAGGGTTTGGTGCCTTGTGGTTGTAATGTGTGTGTACTTTTTTGATTGGCAGGGTTTGGTGGTGGTGGTGGTAGTGTTGCTATTAAAACGAAGGGTCGCTCCATGTCTGCAAAGATTAGAGCTGTGCGACATTTGGAGGGTTCCGTTATTAAAACTCAGAATCTACGGTTTGCGGTGGTAATATAGTTGGTAGCCTTAATATTATTGTTTTTGGTAAGAAATAAAATTATGTTGAATGAATGGCGAATGGCGAATGGTGACGGTTCGGTTTTGTTATTAACAATTATAAATTACTCCGGAACCACTTGGTTGACTGCTGTAGTTGTTTTGCTTACTTACTTTGCAATGCTTATATTTACATTGTCATACATGTTTACTAAAGGGATTATGGAGTTAGGTTAAATGTTCGTATGGACTGATAGCGCCTAATGTAACTAGGTTTTTAGATAGTAAAAAATCTATAATCTATATATGTTTTGGTCCTCTATATGCATATATTTGTTAAATGATTGGTTAATAATCATCATCTCCAATGTAATTATCTTTTATTTAGTATATCGCGTCCTCATGTCTCGGAAACTATCTTTTGGAGTGTGATGGGCGATTATTTTATGACTGTTTTTGTTTCTTTATGAAGGTTGTGGCACGATTTAATGAATTTGTAACAAGGCGTTTATTGGAAGGAGCATTAGACACTTTCAAGAAGTATGCCGTCAGTGAAGAGGACATTGATGTATGTTTCTAGGTCATTTACAAGTCTTTTCCTTGCCGCTTTTGTAAATCCATGTGCACGTACTGTTAGTTTGTCGGTGTCTATGGTTCATGATGTAACTGTGATAAAGCCGAATAGCCCGTTGTGCTGTTTACTAGAAATTTTCACAAATACACTACTTTACTGCTAAGTTTGATTATATCTTGATACTTAGAAGCCTGTGGCCGTGTCACTCATGTGATGGTTCTGTTAGCGCCAGAACAAATCATGGAAGATCTATTGAAAACCATGATGAGAGGGGGCTTTGAATCGGGAACAGGCTGAGATGTTATTAAAGTAGATGTCAGTCTCCAAGTGCAATACACATTCTTCATCTTGCATTGTGTTTTGACAATATTCTCCCAATTCTGTTCAGGTGGTTTGGGTTCCTGGTAGTTTTGAAATTGGTATTGTTGCAGAGAAGCTGGGGAAATCAGGAAACTATAACGCTGTCTTATGCATTGGAGCTGTGGTATGTTCAGATGACTTTATTATTATTATTAGGGATTACCCCACAGGCATTCCTACATTGTTATTTCTTGTTTTCGTATTCCATCAATAACAAATTGGTAACAGACTAACAGAGTCATAAGTCATAACAGTGTATTCTCAACCCCATCGGCTAGGCCGGTAGTGTTTTAACGGGGAAGTTTAACTGTGTTATAGATAAGAGGTGATACTTCACATTACGATGCTGTTGTAAACTCAGCTGCATCCGGCGTGCTCTCAGCTGGATTGAACTCAGGTTTCTTATTCAAAGTCATAATTATTTTGAATACTGCTGGATTTTCTCATTATCTACTAATAGAATTTTCTATATTATTGTTGCGGTGTTGCCCTTGTAGGAGTCCCATGTGTGTTTGGGGTTCTCACATGCGATGACATGGATCAGGTAACTATTTGAGCTCTGTACATAACTGCATGTTCAGTGGTTGCTTGAGCAAAGAGAAATCAAAACAGGATGTCGAAGCTTTTTCATGTCATTTTAAGCTTAGACACATCTAATGTCCTCCCGGCTCCCGATTAGAGATATTAGTCATGCTTGAATAATCTGGGATAAATAGAAGAAGAAGCAAAATCATTCGTTTATGTGAACTATACAAGGTAGTTGGGGTATTGGAGTGTCAACTCGCATTTGAGAATTGATAGAATAATTAATAACATCATGACGAAGGCAGATACACTGAGTGTTTCTGCACTGGAATCTGCCAGTAGATGAAGTGATGGACTCTATATTTTTGGCAAGTCCACTTCAGCAATAAAAATTCATTTAAACCATGGCAATAAAAGTTCGTTGTAGTTTAGTGACTAAATAATCATTATCTTTTCTTTTAAACGGACTGTACCTTTTGATGCATTTTCTCATTGCTTTGATGGCTTGGCTTTAACTGTAAAATATATTTTTGCAGGCGGTGAACCGTGCAGGCGGTAAGGCGGGAAATAAAGGATCCGAGGCTGCTCTCACAGCTGTAAGTTGTCCATGAAACATGATTCATTCCACTTTCTTTTTCGATGAGTAGGCGTTGTACTTAATTTAATTGTTCATCAGATTTTTGTTTGACGAACTGCATCCCATTCATTATACATGTGTTCAAACTTTCCGATCATGGGTTGTAGTCAACCTGTGCATGTTGCATTTTGATGATTGTGTATTCAAACCCCGCAATGTTGAATTTACTATAATTTCTAGAACTGCGCCTCAGATGCTATTGTTATTGTACTCAGCAATTTCACACAAAGTCTCAACTTATGTTTCCCATTGTTGTATTCAGTATTTCTTAGCACTCCTTTACACATCCTTGTTGATAGCATTTTACTCTCTTGGTCAATTCTAACAACATCGTTTACATTGCAGATTGAAATGGCGTCTCTTTTCCAGAACCATCTCAATCAACTGTAGTGTACACTCTGCAACTGTTCACTGTGCTCCTCTTCTATCTAGCATAATTCTCCTAAAGTCAACCTTGATTTCACCAGCATTTCGTGCCCTACTCATAACCCTTGCCGCGAAGTCAATATCCTTCCACCTCCCTACGCATCTGTGCAGTCGATTAGCCTCCGATTGTGTAACACTATTATGTATCTGAAATCCATGAGCAATGCTGATATAAATAAACACAAAGTGGGCTGTATTGGACGTCTTCCATTACTTTGGATCTTTTTACAATTCATTAGTGTCATATTCACACAACACACCGGTGAATCATAATACTAAATAGACCACAAAATTAGAAAGGGGATTTTGTTTGGGCTCAGGGTTTTAGTTTAGCCACAACAGACTATTGCTCCTCTCATGGCTTTTCCTTCATTCTGAACTACATCTTCCCGCTCGGGGTTTTAGTTTAGGGTCTACTGATTTAATCAAAAAGGTCGCATTTTTCTCTACTTCATTGCGCTCGGTAAACTGGGTGAGTGCTGGATTTGGATTTCAATTCCCTGAACTAGGAGAGTTTTGTGATTGAAGTGGTCGTATATCCGTGCACGCCACCTGTTTGATAAAATGACTGTGAGAGCTTTGTGCTTCCGGCATTTCATTCGATCTCTGTATACAAGCTCGTCAACCAGTTTTATCAAGAAACCGCGTAATGCTACTCGTAGCCCATTCCCTGATGAAGTTTCTCACTACCTGTACCGTGCCGGGCTCATTGATTCAATCAGGCTCAAACTCAGGTCAAATGTTCCTTCTCAGCTTTTATCTATAGTCAACACGCCCAATTTGGATTCTTTTGTTGTTTCCAATGCCATCCGCTCAGCACCTTCTACTGACTCTGCTCTGGAGTTAGTTGATGCATTGGAGCAAGTGCCGCATTTTTCACATTCACAGAATACTCTTCTTGCGTTGGCTAAGGTTTTGGCCAGAGGTAGACGCGTGGATGAGCTTAAGAAGTTGATTAATGATGTTGATGAAAGAAAGTTTCGGAATGTGCGTGTAAGTTACATGCATCAAATGCAGTGGTTTGCTGTAGCTGATGATCTCGAGTCGGTGCTTCGAATTTGGGATGCTTACAGAGCTTCAAGTGAGCATGTTTGTACAGAGAGTTATAATATTGTTATGAGTCTGTATGCAGAAAGGGGTATGGATTCGGAGGCTGTTGGGAGTTTTCAAAGGATGATTGATGATGGGGCAGTGGCTAATTGTAGAACTTATACAATAGTGATTGAGCATTTGGTGAGGCGTGGGAAGTTGGAGGAGGCCATGGAAGTGTTTGGTGTTTTGCCTTTTATGAGGGTTAAGCGCACATTGAGACAGTATTCAGTTTTAGTGGACGGGTTTGTTAAAGCTGAGAGATTCAATATTGTTGGTGATATACTGGGTGAAATGCGGACAGATGGGTTGTTGCCTGGTCGTGATATGTTGGCGTCTTTGAAACGGATGCAAGATGCGGGGTTTGTTGAGATAGATGACTTAATTGAAGAAATGATGCCCGATGACCGAATAAAGAATGTTGCTTACAGTGTAGATGCTAGCGACGAGGAAGAAGATGAGGATGGAAAAGTTGTAAGCGATGTTCTTAATGAAGGCCCAGTGAAGCTGAAGCCATGGTTAGACCCACAAGCTCTAGCAGGTGCATTGCGCCACTGGGGACCTGCTGAGATAACGGCTTTAGAAAAGGCTAACTTTATTTGGACCACTCGCTTGGTTTGTAAAATATTGAGGAACTTCAAATCGGCAAAATCAGCATGGAGTTTCTTTAATTGGGTCGGTCGTCAATCAGATTTCATACACGACGTATACACAGTTCAAAGGATGCTAACCATATTAGCTCGGCATGGTCATGGCGAATTGGTTGAGGAGCTTCTGTCGAAAACAGAAAAGGAGGGCATCAAATTGCCTTTCAGCACCATCAGGTTGATAATAGAATTTTATGGAATCTCTAAAAATGCTGATGCCGCACTGAGAGTTTTCCGTGACGTAAAAGCATTGTGCAGCCCGATCTCGCAATTCAACATGATGATACTGTATGCATCACTTCTGCGAACACTGACAAAATGCGGGAGGGGTCCAGACTCTATAAACATTCTCGAAGAGATGATTCTGTCTGGAATTAATCCCGACATTCAGACATATTCTGGTTTGATGCACTATTTTGCGCATGAAGAAGATTTGCGAACCGTGCAGAGACTCTTTAGTATGGTCCGCCAGAGTGGACTTGAACCGGATGCTTTTATGTTCAAGGTCTTGGTTACCGCGTATTGCAAGTGTGAGCGACCTGCTCTAGCGTGGAGGTCCTTTGAGGACATGAGAAGCTACGGCATGTTACCTGACGTCGAGACTAAAAGGTTGCTCATCAAGAGTCTTTGGAAGGAAGGCATGCGAAGAGAGGCTGCTTCTGTGGAAGAAAGTTGCGAACAGTTGAATGATGTTCTCCCTCGTGCTTTAGGTGGTCATATATGGACTGTGAGCTCTGCTGACCTGACAAAAATTCACAGTATCTACTCGACTTGCTGCTTGCCAAGAGATGATCGGACAGACTGATAATTTATGAACCCATCAATTGTTCCAGAATCCAACTTACAATCCGCAAGGTATCAAAATGTGTTTCTGCATTATTGATAAAAGTATTTTACTACAATAACTGTATTAATATGATCTTGGAGAACGGGAAGATATTAATTTGCGCTCGGCTCTCAGATTTACATTTATGCAGCACATTCTAACAGGGAAATACAAGAACTCGTGCCGCACAGAGAAATATTTCAAGGTTGGATGAAACGGCGAATAAAATTCTGAAGTTCTTCAAACAGTGGTGTATGAGAAGAAGACAGTTGCAGCATTTGATGTTGTAACATCATCCGGTATGCTACTTTGAATTTCTCGAGGAGCTGAAGCTTTCAATATTTTTGAGGAAGCGGCACTACTTCATTTTAGAGGTGTCAAAAATACCCGTAGTCCGCGTTATCCACCCATTAAATAAGAATCTGTTATACACTCATTAGCTCAATGAGATAAATGATTTCAATGTCCATTAAGTTCATTACCCATTAAGAGTTTGTCTGTTACTAATAATGTTAATGGGCTAAACGAAATTTTTTTCACATTCTCTTATTACTCAATTGTGCCTTTCCATTAACATCTCGCTTCCGTCCGATTTGATACCTCTAACTTCATTCATATCTCGCTGGGCTACTGGGTCTTGATGCATATATCAAACAGTCTGACCATGAAAGCGGCAGCATCATATGGATAATTCTCCTCTAGAGAAGGGTCAACAAAGTCCAAGCTATGAGCATCACCTTGGATTACTTAGAATGGAGCTTATCATTTCACAGAAGTCTGTGTTGAAAGAAGCCCGCTTCCTTTCCAGTAATGCAATCCAGCATGAAAATGCCGAAAGCATAAACATCTGCTTCATGGAAATAATTCCATTCTCTATAAACTAGGTGCTATGTATCCTCTGGTTCCGACAATATGCCTGGTCAACAAAAGTTGTCATTCCTGCCCTTCCGCACATCTTGCTAAGCTGAGCACGTTGTGGCAATTTATATCTTGGTGCCCATGACGCGGAGTTGTATAGCTATACAAAATGCAAATAGCTCAGACCGCTGCTACATCCATTGTTATTTATACTCTTTTTGCCCGCACTCGTACTGTTGACAATGGACGCTGATTGAAGCCCATTGCAGTTGTGCCCTAGATCAGATTTGGAGTTGTCTGCAACATTGGTATAATTAATTGTGGCTGTGTTTACTTATGCTGCGCATGGACCAATGATGATTGAACAATGATCACAACAGATTTAACGATACATGTCCTTAACACAAAGCCCATGGTGGTCGAATGAATGTGTATCTTTTTTGTGTGAGTTCAGCAGCAACTTGAAACCTTAAACTCTATGGAATCGATCAGCTCTGCAGCAGGTTGAAAGTTGACTTCGGGCAATGGCTGGGGTGGATCACGGCAGCAATTTATATGAGTGGCCGGCTGCCTCAGATACGGCTCAATGTAATGATTGTTACCAAATATATTCAGGTCGCATAATTTGTACAAGCTACTGATGTTAACAATGTCAAAAAAATTGCATGCGGTTTGCTTTCATCAGATTAAAAGAGGGAGCGTTGAGGTCATACAGTGCATCTACTACAAGTTCATCGGTCGGCCATCAGAATTCGACGATGAGAACTCCCACGGAGAGTATTCCGAGGTGGATAAAGACTAAATGTTCGCCTGTGTAGCGATCATTTCCACGGAGAGTACCAATTACCTTCATCAAGTAGTTTACTGAACCATGAGTTCTTTAAATAAAGCTTCTATTCTATTGTTGAAATGACTGATAGAACTCTGTATATGAAAATGAACCCACCAAGTATCACCAGTTCTGTAAAAAAAATTGTTACAACATCATTGTGTTCAAATGGACAACAAGTACGCTTCCCTGATAAGCCTTGAGCAATTTACACGACACGTCATGAGGTACTGCCAGGATAAAATACATTTTACTGGAGACACATACCTCAGTGATCTCAATCGGCAAGAGCGTGCATGCCAAACAATCTAGCACATAAATATACAGATGCAGTTCTGCCGTTAAGTATTATGTCCGGAGTACTTCAGAAGTAAATCACAGCAAGGAGCACAAAGAACCCAATTATGAACAATACGTTCATCCTGCCCCCGAGGCGCACTAGCAGGGGTGTGGGCAAATCCGTATCCATGTCCTTCATGAAATATGTTGGGGAAAGGGTATGCGTATCGAGGGGCAGTCCCATAAAGAGTGGCATTTGGAAAATTATGAACTTGGATGTTCAAAAGAGATGGAAACAAACCACCAAAAGCATTGGAAAGTGCAACGTTTCGAAATCTTATCCTTGGTGCAGGTACATATCCTCCAGCCATTCCAAACGCTGGAGGAATGTAGTTGTTTGGATTAGGCGGTTCAGCTGTTTCAGGTCTCTGTCCTGATGGCCGATTAGGTATCTCCATCCCAGGAATAGGCTTAGATCTAGGATCATCTCGTGTCTTTCCCCTGCCGTATAAAGGAACTAGTTTTTCTTCCTGAATGAGAGCCTTGCAAACGGGACATTCATGGCACTGTGAATGATGGTGCAGCCATCTGTACAGGCATGGCCAGCAGAAGAGATGTCCACATAGCGTGACGATAGGGTCTTGAGCTAAATCAAGACAAATATTGCACTCAAAATCAGCAGTGTCATTTGCATTGCTATCACCACTGGAGCAAGAAGGATCTTGAGATGGAATGCTTGTAGACTCTCCTAATCCACTTGCCATTTCTAAACTGCCGCCGCGCAGTATCCTAAAATTGACATCAAGAAAAGAATAAGTCATAGTGTCATGACTTCGAGTACAAAAAAAAGAGATATCTTAAGTGTCATGTATTACTCTGTTTGTATGTACAGTGTCACTTCAAACCCTAAAATACCTGAGAAAGGCATTAAAAACATACAGTCAACAAATCCTAACGATGAAAAGGGCTCGGCCACAAATCAATGGACTTCAAATCTTACTTCTTTAATAGCATTTTTACCCACCAATTCGAAACCAATACCATATAAAACCACGGTTAATTTTCCTTTCAAGTAAAAAGCAAGATCCAAAAACATCAATTTTTGACTGTTCACACAGAAAAGAGTCCAGCTTGAGGAGCAAACACGACGCTGATGAAAAGCGGCAGTGCCAAACATCCCAATGACAATAACCATACCTTTAGCGATTCAAATCACTAACAATACAACCGCCAAAAATAGAATATTTGTGCCTAACAACTAAATGAGCTACAAAATGCTTATGCCTCAACACTCTAACCGAAACAATGGCATCTGTAGCAAATCTGACGAACTCATCTCCAACCAGTTGTCAATTCAGAAACCGCATCAATCGAAAACTAAAAACTCAAAATTTTCGAAACCAGCCAGTTACCGTAAAACAAAAAAATTCTCCAATAAAAACCCTAAATCTTAAATCGCGCACGGTACAAAAATCAACCAATATCAATGCTCAGAATCGCAACACGATCGCTGACACAACAACACGGGACAAAATCGTTAATAATAAATCCCAAACCCTAAGAAGAAAAATCAAACAAAGATATCGTCAAATCTAGGGCACAAAACCAACAGAATGCAATAAATCAACACTACAAAAAAATCAGACTCAGTCAGATGCAAAAACCCGAATCGGAATTAATCAGATAGAGTGACTGACCTCGAAATCGATGAACGGCGCCGAGGAGGAATCCTTGGATTGAGATATTTCCGGAACTGACGAAGAAGATTGGTGGAAGATTCGAGAGCGTTCGTTGCAATTATTCGTGCGTACGTGTAATCCGACGGTTTAGATTGGCTGAC
Source organism: Echeveria elegans (assembly GCA_035048345.1). Lineage (NCBI taxonomy): Eukaryota > Viridiplantae > Streptophyta > Magnoliopsida > Saxifragales > Crassulaceae > Echeveria > Echeveria elegans. The sequence continues at coordinate 3,367 of JAWWMW010067172.1, read as the reverse complement.
GTTTGATCTGACGGTTGGTTTGATGAAAGCGTGTTTGACTATATAAACTATTCGAGACTGATCATGACCGTTGATTTGTGGCGGTGAAAACTGTGAAGGGATTACTTAAGCTTTAAGCTGATATTTTTTTTTTTTTTGGGATAATGAAGAAAGATAACAAGAGGACTTGGAAAAGATTAGGAGGATCCTTGGTCACCAAGGCATGCATCCAACCTACTCCATCAGCTTCGATCGAGCCATCTTGGCCAGACCATCAGCACTAGGATTGACCTCTCGCCAAATAGCACCAACATTCCACGAGGGAAAGCAAGCATGGATTCAGATCCGGTGCTGCGCTGCGACACCGGAACTTGTATCCCTTTTTCGAAATCATTCGGTTCAGAATTTGAATTCGATGTAAGCTAGATAATTGTAGTCAGTCATGATTTCAATATGTCATCGTAGTCAATCGGATACTGCCTCATTGAATGATGTCAAATGATTCAAGAGGTCAGAGGTTCAAATCATGCCTCCATCATATTTTCTCACATATTGTTGGAAGCTTTTATTCACCTTCATGAAGGTCTTATATGCTTTCCGTCTTCGGCGTGAAAGTTGTGCATTGGTTCGAAGAATCATTTTCCGAGATACTGTTGAAGTTTTTGGTGGAGTTAACAAGTGGTGCGTGCTATAATGAATATTAAATTGCTTGAACAACAATTAAAGCACCGCCACACTGTCTAATTCGCAGGGTTGAAGCTTTTGGTGGACTAAGTGACGCGTGCTCTACTAAATATTATTTTCAAGATACTAAATTGCTTGAACAACCACTGGAGCACAGCCACGCTGCCTAATTCTTCACACATTTTAGGACAGCTACTATTGAGGCCCAACTCAAGAGCAACAAGCAAAGCTTGAAGCCTGGCTTCCTCAACCGATTCACAGTGCTGCTAGGCCACGTTATCAAACCCTTCACAAAACCATTACTGCCGCGCGCAACAGCTTCCAAACCCTCCAGCTGGGATTCATTCGAATAAGAACCATCCCAATGAATTTTAATAAACCCATCCTTTGATTTTTCCTAGCTAAATTGCCCCACTTGATCTGTCAACGACCACGCACACCTGATGTGCTCATATTCTTTCTTTGGAAGAAGACATCTTTGTGCAGTAAAGCCAGCAGTCCCTATATCATCCCCATGCTTTCCTTTGTTCCTACTAAACCAAACGAGCCACTACGAAATAACAAGCACTAGAAAACGATGGCGTGGTAATTAATCTACATAACATATCAAACATCCAATCTGCCTTATTGGCGTACACATTTGGGGGTATTCACATCTACGCTGGGATAAATGTTTATCAAGGGAATAGTCACTGGTGTCTTTTTTTTTGATGAGTGGATACAAGTACATTAACATCTGTTGAAGCTCAGACCAATTATCGGCACTCTCTCAGGCGTCACCACCACAACGACTCTCCTCGACTCGGTATCCGGTGAAGAAAGAGCACATCCTCACCAAGGTGGGAGAAATAGAACTCCTTCACAAATTATGAGTAGAAATATATTACTCTGGGAAATTGAACTCGTTACCTCTTGAATTCATGTCCAAAGTGTCAACCACTCGGCTAAATTGAGGACTAATTTAGTCATGAAAAAACGTTCATGAAAGTTCGGAGGTGATCGGAAATGTCATGTTCTCACCTAGAGGTGTCAAAAATACCCTTCGCCCTCTACCCGCCCTAAAAATACATTTTCATATCCATCCATTTAATACCCTTACCCTTTAATGCCCTTACCCTTAATACCCTCTTATAATAAGGGCACCCCCTCTTATTATCATTTTCTTAATTTGACCATCGTTGACCGGCGTTGACCGGTGTTGACTACCGTTGACCGGTGTTGACCACCGTTGGCCGATCATTGACCGGCGGAGGTCCGGCCGTTTGACCATCGTTGACCGCGTTGACCACGTTGACCGATTGGTCGAAATTCAAAAAGAGGGTATTAAAGGGCGCCCTTACCCTTTTGATACCCGCCCACTAAACCCTTACCCTTTTGTACTCTCTACCCTCTTTTACCCTCTACACACATACCCACTTCATACCCGCCCATACCCTACCTTGCCCGCCCATTTGACACCTCTAGTGATGCTAACTCGAGCTTGTTCCATTCCGCCATCCACCGGGCCCAGCTGGGATCATCTATCCAGCGAGACTTTGCCTTCGCGACACAAAGGCTCTGTTCTTTTGACATTAATTTAAAGTCAGTTCAGGTCAACGGATAAATAAAAAACTATTTTAAGACTTATTCATTATTGTTAAAACTATTTTTAAAATAAAGAATAATAATCAAATGTAATTTATTAATTATTTCTAAATTTTCTGTTCAGTTCAGTTCAGTTTCAGTTCAACTCAAAAGAACGGATCCGAAATTGTACAGAATGTCATTGTACCATTTCGCTGCCTACTTCTCCCACATTTTTTGAACTTTGGCGGGGTCATATATGCCGCTGAGTCATCCCAGCCGAAGTGCGTCTGAGACAAAAAAAAAAAGTTAAAAAACATGTATATTCATTTAGAGTTAGGGGCTGTTTATAAACGAAATTCGAAATAAATTTGGAAAAGTTTTGAAACTGATTTGAGTTTCATTTTTAACTCATTTTCTCTTATCCCAAACTTCATATTCGTCCAAAATTTTCAAACCCACCCCTTAACCTCGATTTGAGATTTTGGAAATCTCAAAACCACAATAACACAACGCCGCGCCCTTCTTCATCACCACCCAACCGACCCAACCCCTCCCACCTCCGCAATCCACCTCCGAGCAGTCTCCACTCTTCCATTCCAAATCTCACTCCCCTCTCCAACCTCATCCCATTCATCGTCATCCTCTTATTCTCTCAATTTCAAACCCACAAACCCTCCCCACTTCCATCTCGCGTCGGCCGCAAGCAGCGCTAGCAAAAAGGACCTGAAACCGCACCACCGACATGCTTTCTGCCTTCGTCGTCGCCACCTACCGCAAGCACCCAGCTACTCACCAGCCCAAATCCGTCCCACTGGAATGGATTCGTCGCCTCAATCGATTCGCATCACCTTCGTCGTCGCCTGATTCGCAACCCTTGACGAGCTCGATTCGACCACCGCAACTCATGCTGCCTTCGTCGCCACCGGCAACTGTCCCTCGTAGAACAATGAAGCTGGCCAAGTTTGTCGCTTCTTTTGCTTCTTAACCCCTTTTTCTGAATTGGCTTAAGTTTTGATGTTCTTCTTCCTTGATTCGGATCAATATGAAGCTGGGTACTATGACTATCAGGTATTCAGTTGCGGACTTATAAGCTATATGCTGACTGTAAATATTCCATTTCAGGCTGTGTAGGAAATTT
>JAWWMW010067164.1:0-15083 GCA_035048345.1 Echeveria elegans | reverse complement strand
ATACCATTTTTTTCCCGATGGGTGGATACATGTAGTACAAGACTATTCATACAACATATCTATGTTAGCTAAATCAAGTACATAAACTCCAATTAACGCGCGAGGCTTCGGCATCACCACTTCTGAGGAGTTTGTCTGACTACTCAACCAATGGGCCACCACCCATTGATTAATTGTGATACCATTGAATAGCGAAAAAACCAGTAAACAAAAATCACATGTTTTGCTCTTTTGAATTGATCAGGAGAAGACGGTGGAGACAGAGGTGAGGGGAGGCATTAATGTATTGGAAGCTTGTGCTCAAGCTGGCACCATTGACAAAATTGTGTTTACCTCATCTTTGGCCGCTGCAATTTGGAGAGAAAACATATCCTCCCAATTAGATGTAGACGAAAGGTCTTGGAGTGATCCAAATTTCTGCCGAAAACTTAAGGTACGTGTATAAGATAGAGTCATACAAAGCACTGAGACACTATCCCATGTATAGTGTTCTAAATCAATCCGCATTTTGAGCAACCACAATGTGGCCTTCTTCGTTTAATGTATTTTGGATTCAAGCAAATTACTTGATTGAAAATTCAAATAAGATATGATATTACAGATGTTTTTGGTTTTCACTGGAACATAATAATGCAGTTGTGGTATGCGTTGGCAAAGACACTATCTGAGCAGGCTGCCTGGGCCATGGCCATGGACAGAAATCTCAACATGGTGTCCATCAATTATGGCCTTGCTCTTGGACCCAATTTGGTGCAGCAAAATCCTCTACTCACTTTGTCATACCTCAAAGGTTTGAGGCTTTGAGCTTCATCATCCAACAAATAAATATTAACACACTGCTTCTCATACTCGACGTGATTAATTGTGTAGGAGCGCCTGAAATGTATGAAAATGGAGTCTTGGCAACGGTTGATGTGGACTTTCTAGTAGATGTTCACATTCGAGCCTTCGAAGATCATTCTACTTGCGGCCGGTACTTATGTTTTGACAAGGTTATTAACACCGAGGAAGAAGCCGTTAAGTTGGCTAAAAACTTGAGCCCTTTGATCCCATTACCACCTACGTGCGTGTTGCATTATGTTATTCCTTCCTCTCCCACATGTCTTTCACCTTTTTTGTTCATCTGTTTTCTTAGGAATCATAATGTCATATTTGCAGGTATGAATGCAAAGGGAGTGAAGTGTCTGCTGAGAAACTAAGGAACACGAAGCTCAACAAGCTAGTGGAAGGCACTGCTTACTAGAAAGAACACTACCTTATCCTGTTCTATTTTGCTGTACACCGAGTTGGAATGATAAAAACATTTTCTGGGTTATATTCGCATAAATATTACGAACAACACTAACCATTTTTCTTATATACATATATATTTTTTCATAGCAATGGTTTCACTCATTTGTAAACATCGTTGTAAAGCCATTGCTGCTTCAACAATGGCAGCCTATACATTTTGGCTTTTTCTATAATTGACCATCTGGAGATAGAGGGTACCTTTGAAGGGTACCCACAAGCTTCCTTTGGCGCTTGTACACGGATGACGTTTATGACACAGAAATATTAGTTGGAATGGCCGCGAGAAGATTGAACTCCCGTGTTAGATTCCATGATGACACATTCTGATTGTCTATTGTAAGGGAATACTCCTGGAAGATTCCACTGAAGGTGATGATATATACAGTTACCCTGTTAAAATACAGATCGGAAGGTCATGTACTGAACCACAAATACATGTAAACCAACGGCACACCATACTAAAGTCGAACAAGTAAATTACCACTCACCTATGAGCTATATATCCAAGATTCAAAGTAGAGTCATTAGTGACCTTTTCCACCTTGCGCACCACAGCATAACTGCACCAGAATGGGAAAAACAATTGCATCATCCGAAACCAAAAAAAAACATATATATGTAATATGAAGCCAACTTGTAATGCTGATTCACACACGTGAAAGCCCTAGACATGATTATTCAGCTACTTCAACAAGATATTTGATGCCATGCCATGCCATGACAAGAGAATATTTTTCAAAAGGAGTTTGTCACATGTTATGGAGATAGCGTTCACCTTTTAATTCCGGCAGGAAAAGCGTTATGAAGGACATGGTGGTGAGCAGGATCAAGCATATCCGAGACGGAATCTGGTACGATTGATCCCAGGAGACTGTTCGATCTTCTTACCCTATTTCAATGATCACACAAGATGGATGCGAGAACAATTAAATGAAGACAAGCAGCTTCATTCAGATCAAGTTAAGAAGAACAACATTTACCTTCGGTTAGTTGCAGATCCAAGTGAGAAAGCATGAACTGACCCAGATGTACTTGTGGCAACAAGAATATCAGGAAGTTGTATGGACGGTGCCAATGATAGAGAATATATAGTGGACGGATAAGTTCCCCTCCGGAAACTATATGACTGAATATTGTAAAAAAGGATGATCATCTAAAAAATGTAAAATGACACACAAGGCAAAACTTCCCTCATGACAATGAGTAATGACAGTCAATTTTACGGTTCTGGTTTGAAGAGCAACCACTTATATATGTGATGGAGCATTTAATTACCTTAGATGCATCAGAAACCAGGTGAACTCTGATTATAGTCCCTTGCTCTGATGCGGTTGCAAGGTACATACCATTGGATGAAAGGGTTATCGCAGCTAATGGGGAACGATGTGCTTCAATCTGTCAAATTAAGAAGTATGATACACAAAAATAAAGACCGCTTGATGAGGCTGAAACTACATCTAGAGTGTATGAAAACTTGTTCGGATAATACAAGTAGCAAGCTAATATTACCTCACAGTGAGACTGAAATTCCATAACATTGTAAACTAAAACTGACCCTTTGGTAGCACTGGCTGGAAGAGCTAAGAAGCAGGCATCCAAATTATAAGAGAAAGCGCACAGCCCTACCAAAAGTATTTGTGAATTAGTTTAGCCTCATAAGGGAGGAAAATACATACAAGAAAATAACAACAGGAAAACTCAGGAACATACCTTTCAAGTTCGGTACAGTTTCAATGGTGTCCAAAATGGCAACATTGTTCAAGTCATAAATAAAAGTCTTTTCTTGCAGAAGAACAACAAGTCTGCACAAAGAGTAGAAAGATAAGATATTCCTTGTCATATCATATAAAACGAAAGATGCATATTATACGGCATACAAAAAATAAGGCGACCTTGCCTTCTTTTGTTCATTCGGACAGCAAGGATTGATGTCAAGAAATTGAGCTCTTGAAGAGAACTCCCTGTCATGGTATTGAACATACAAAGTCGCCGAGGAGATAAAGCTGGCTGTAGAATGCACAAGACAGTCAGTGATTAGGAACGAGTTGCTGTTAGCTACAATAATAATTTCTTTCATCATGAAATCCGCAAACCGTTGACATTACCTGCTCCCCTGACCCAACAATTGCGAGAAGGCTCGAGCTGAACAACATCTCGACGATATTGAAGGCTCCAATAACTACCAAAGAACAAAAGTTTAAAATCTCAGAAAGTGGAACTTAAGCATTAAGGAGACAATTCAATAACAGTGCAATACGAGGGGGAATTACATTACTCACCACGCTCGTAACATAACTTTCCTGTAGCAGAATCGAAAATCCTGAAGCCATTCTTAGTACCTACAGCAAAACCACTATGCCTTTACATAGTTAGCTCTCCCAACCCTGGAGAATCTTAACCTACTTAATAAATCAGCTTTTCTAGCAGGCATCGGAAGTCAATGTAGTAAGAATCCAAAGGAAGTAAAATTAGGGTTCAGTTGAGAACAAAAAGGAATAATACGAAGGGAATGAAAAAAAAAAACATACGAGTTATCCTGGTTGAAGGAAGCGCATATGATGGGGTGCGAAGTGGAGGATGACTGGTTGGACATGTTGTCGGAAGTCTAATTTTATGGCGAAGAGATTCTCTAGGTTGTGAGGACAGCGGCACTGGCTGGATAATGGCTACAGAAGAAGAAGAAAAAGGAGCTGGGAAGTGGGTCGATCGCGGATTGATCCGGAATTGGGTTGGGAATTAAGGTTAGATTGTTTGGCGTTTGGTTTGTTGTTGATATATACTCTGGAATTGGCTGGGGGAATCTGAATCGTATTTTGCAATACTCTCTCGTACGCTTTCTTTTTCCATTTTTGTAAGCTTTATTTTCATCTGTAACAAGTGTAGGCACCTGTCGTCCCAACGGAATGCGGTACGGGATTGCACTAGACATCTTAGATAAGTCAAAAGACTCCAAAGCCTAAAGATTCCGGTTGAACCCATGACCACAGGATCTTATCGAGTCGATCTTCGGTTCGATTTTCATAACATTGGTTGAAATCTTTGTCATGTGGAACTCACATGTGGGGCTCAAACCAAAAAAAATAAAGTATCGTTGTCTCCTTCGTTTCACTATAAAAGGAAGGCTTGGAGGAAGGAAATGATACCCCTCCTCTACTCCTCCTCTCTTAATTCTTATATACACTTCAATACATTTGAGTCCCAACGAATTTCTAAAAATTTCCAAATTTTCTAAAGTATTTATACCAATAGATACAGTTAAATGCTATTATTTTTGTACATGTAGTTAAAGAAATTTCAATATTGTACACAAGACTTTGTGTAAATAAGCGTAGCTTCTTAAAAATGATCAATCAGGGTAGATATGAATACAACATTTTTGGAGACGTTGCAATTGTACAACCTTTTAACTGAGACATAAAGCTCCCCCTGTCTCCTAGCTAGGTGTTGAACCGATGATCGATCTCCTCTGTCGTCACATCTGTCGTGCGAAGAACAATATGGAGCAAATTTATGTCTAGGATATGGTTTCTTGCAAACGCAGTCCGAATATGTTCCATCTTTTCAATGCCAGCAAAATTAAACTAGAAGAATGAAAAGGGATATAGTATAGCTGTGCAATATGCTTGATTGAGATGATAGAGTCTAATTATACAATTAATAAAGAGAGATATTGGTAAATTAATGTGTGACAATTAATTAAGCATGCATACACGTTGCGTGCAGTTTATCTATGACTCGATTTGTTTAGAGGCACTCGACATCGGCTTTAATCCATGCCTCATTGCTGCCTCCCAGACTTTGTCAATCCTATCCACCTCGATCGCCCCAACTTCATGGTGGGTGTATCCTTCGAGGAAATGGACTACACCGCCAGCATGACATGCATGGACCACTCCGCGATCCATTGTGTACTGCACAAGGTTTCATATTGCATTGGTGTGTCGTCATATATGAGGATTAGACACTTATGTAAATGATCATATATTTTATGATTGGGAATGTGACATGTGTAGTATATGTAAGCAAATGTTATTTCACCTCACAAGCTGCTAGTCCTTGAACATCCTCCGGCAGCCTCATGGCTGCTAGATCACCATAAGTGCAATCCCTTCGGAAGGCTGATATTGGTGGAACAACAAACTGATGGAAATGAGTACCACTTGGTGCCCATTTTTGTTCCCTCAGTGTGATCCATTTCCCAACAATCCACGTCTAGTGAAAACCGAACCATAAATTAGTCGCTGTAACTTCATATGTGAGAATGTTTAAACAGCATCTCAAATACCTTGCAATGTTGCGCAGCTTGATACTTGGTGACCTGGACAAGGTAATTTTGGTACTCTGGAGGCGCTTCTTTCTGAATCTTTTGAAATCTTTCAGTTGATAAGCTCAACATCTGCATGTATAGATCACATTTCAACCATTAAAAACAGTGTTTGAAACTCACAGCAAAGAAACACAAATGATGTATATAGGCACTCAATAGAGATATCTTACAAGCACGCGGACTTGGCGTCGGCATAGGTAGAGAGCAATGGCTCTTCCAAGCTTGGAAGTAGCACCGGTCAAGAAAACTTCCTTGACATCTGTAGGGATCTCATTGAGGATCACGGCTGCAGTTAACGTGTTTCCATGCACAACCCTAACCCTTAGGTCTGGATGCTTATTCACGAACAGTGTTCCTCCTCCATTCAAAGCTTCATTCTATACGTCAAAAAAACAAAAGTCGGCTCATGTGATCATATTAATTAATGCATGTTTCATTATTTGAATAAATATATAAAAAGAGTGTATTTGTTTTAAGTGAGATATGATCAAGACAGTTTTAACTAATTGCCATTCCTGCTAGCTAGCTACGTTAATTGATTTACTGAAAACCTAGCGAACAAGACAGGTCACATAAATGTACTGAAAAGTGGAAAGTTAACACTTTTAAAGAGTTGACTAATCAAGAGTAAAGCGTCCAACCCCTGGCAAAATTGAACTGTAAGTGAACCCTACTTAATAATATCACCAATCACTGTCGAGTTAGGCCAAATTTATAAACACACTTTGGAAAAAATTTTGAAAAAATTTTGAAACTCATTTTGAATAACTTTTTCGTTAGTTTTTAAGTTCAAAACCATTCTCAAAACTTTTGATGTTTATAAATTTTTGATATTTTCAACCCTCATCGTCATCACACTTCCCATCCGCCACCACAACTTCCGACCAACCACCATGACTTTTGACCGGCCACCACCATAACATCCGACCGGCCACCACAACTTCCGACCGACCACCACAACTTCCGACCGACCGCCACAACTTCTGGCCGACCACCACAATTTGCGATCGGCCACCACCGGAGGTGGTGGCAGTCGGCGGTGGTGGTGATCGGAGGTGGTGGTGATCGGAGGTGGTAGGGTGGTGGTGGTCGGAAGTGGCGGTGATCGGTGGTGGTGGTCGAAAGTGGCGATGATCGGTGGTGGTGGTGGTCGGAAGTGGCGGTGATCGGTGGTGGTGGTGGTCGGAGGTGGTGGTGGTCGACGATGGTGGTGGTGGTGGTCGGAGGTGGTGGTCGGCGGTGGTGGTGGCCGGAGGTGGTGTCAGTGGTGGTGGCCGGAGGAGATGGTCGTCGGAGGTGGTGGTGGCCGGTGGTGGTGGTGGCCGGAGGTGGTGGTGGTGTCGGTGGTGGTGTCGGTGGTGGTCGGAGGTGTGGTCGGAGGTGGTGGTGAGTGGTGGTGGGTGGTGGTGGTTGGAGGTGGCCGGAGGTGGTGGTGGGTGGTGGATGGTGGATGGTGGTGGTGGGTGGTGGTGGGTGGTAGTGGGTGGTGGTGGAGGATTGTGGTGGGTGGAGTTGGAAAAGTTGTTGTGGTTTTGAGTCAAAATCATTTCAAACCCTCCTCAGGACCAGAATTTGAGATTTGAAATGGTTTTGAAACTTAAAATGAATGAAAAAGTTGTTAAAAAGCTGACTCAAAATCATTTCAAAACCTATTTATAAACTGCCTCTTAGTTGAGAAAAATAAAATTGATTGTGAAGATAATTGCCAGTAGTTGGCAAGCCAGATTTGGATTCTCTACAGATTAAACAATATCACACGATTCACACTTAAATCCCTGATGTGAATGTGATCGTTCAATCCAACCAAACAAGACGGCAAGTGTACGTGTCTTATCTTTGGATTGTATATCATTTCGTTGTGGACTATTAATCAAGGTTTAACTCGTAAAATTGTTCGAGTTTACGTTTTTACAGTTGAGTTTTGAGTTAAATTGTTGGTAAACTCATTTTTTCTTCTTCATAAAATTAGAGCTCAAACCGATTTTAAACGAGATTAAATCGAGTAAAATCGGGTAAAATCTGATAAAATCGTGTAAAATCAAATAAACTCATTAAAATCTTAAGTTTGTAAGTAGTTGGTTTAATTTTAGCTTATAAATGCATGCCTATCAAACAAAAAAGAAAAACAACTAAAGAATACTTGATTACTTATCTAATTGTCAAACATATTGTATACATTTAGTCATTTATATTTATTTTCAATTTGTTTTTTTAATTGCTATATTTTTATAATTTAAAAATATTATGAAAGACAAAAATCTAATATTTTATGAATGTGTAATTTATTTTTATATATATTTTTAAATTATAATATTATTCTGATTTATAGTAAACTCGACGAATTTAACTATTCGAGTTTACGTTTCGATTTCACCCGAACAAAATGAGTCAATGGAAAAACTCGATTCTGACAACTTGTTATTAATAGCTACTACGTAACTTTCTAACTTGCAAACATTTGACGCGAACATTGTTATAGCTGGATATTGAAGTACCTTGTTCAATGCGGCTAGACTGATGACCTTGACCCCGATTTTATCAGCAGTTAGGATGGCCTCTTCTATCTTTTTGTTGATTCCATCTGCTGCAAATGGCAAGAAGTACTGCAAATTGCGCACGTTGAGAGAGTTTCATAAGATTGGCGTGAGTCCATTTTGATCGATATCAACAATTACAAATGTGCCTTCTTTTCTTAAGGCATGTACCTGGAAACCGAATCTCGGAACGGCCCAAGTTTGGTGCAACATTCCTCGTAGATGATAAAAGGAGACCAGAAAGGCCTTAGACCAAGCCCACATGGCAAGCATAATCAGAAAAGCTACCGGAAGTAATGGCAGAAGCAGAAACTGAACTTTGTAGGGTTTTGATGCAAAAGACCTCAACACAAATGGAGCATGTATTGAGGAAGTCAAGTCCACTACATGTGCCAAGAAAACAAAATCCGGCACTCTGCTATTTTCACCTGTCAAAATTATTTTGTAACGACATCATTCATCAATATCAGACTGTCACGTAACTGGTGACATACATAACATGTTTACAAATAACATATGACATATATATACCGTACCGGAACTAGTCTTCTTTTGCAAGTCCCATGACTTAGGGTTCAATGTGTTCCATAAGGCATCAAAAACAGGCATGAAGAGGCATAAATTGGTGCCCATTTCTTGATGGTGCAATGTGTGATAGCTGTGAGAGATGATTTAGTTGGGCAACAATAACTGAATGAATTAAATGCACTCTCCAGCACAAACACTAATTACCAAAAAGTTAGGCACAACATGATCTTTCTTTTTACCTTGGTGTGTAAATGAGGTATTTGAGGAAAGGGAAGGCGTCAAAGATCGTGCTTGAGAAAATTTCAACATTCAAGTGCCCAAGGCATCTTAGGATGTCAAAAACTACGAGATAGGCAGCGCAAATTGAGATGGATCCATAGCCTAATAGGATGGATCCAAGGACCGGAACTGCCGTGACTGTGGTGAGCATTAGGTGCTCTAGCACCGTCAAATGTTCACCTACAAAAAAAAAAAAAAAGTAATTATTGATATCTACTCTGGGCGGGTCATCCAAAGTAGTATCGCATAACAAAAAGGATTTTTGAATTGATCTCACTCGTTTGAGGATGAATGACTGGAGAAGAATGGTGACGAGAATGGTAATTGGAAAACAAGAAATTGTTTTCATGAAGAAGCCTATGAGCCCAGTAAAAAAGAGGCTCTGAAATTGTAATATGCAGTGCAAGAACCGCTAGCATACTCCCAAAGCTCCATATAGGAAGATCAGCCATGAATGGGAAGATATAGTATGCCATAAAGCCAATGGTGACTTGCAAGATCAAATAGTTATCCCTGAAAAAATAAGTGGTGAAAATCACTTCAAAAACTTAAATTGTGGTCTACAAATACGACTCTTGATGATCATCAAAATTAGTTCAAGAGAGCTATTTCTATATTATATTACCAGTCCCACTCTTGATCGATTTGACTGAAATCTGCTCCATGGCTGATGATGCGACAATTGCGATTGAGAAACAACATCCCATTGAAGCTTGTCCAAACATCATGAACTAAGTATCTAACAAAGCTGCATAAAAGAACACCAAGACACCACTGGCTGCTCTTGTCTTTTAGAAGATAATCCTGAAACCAAGAATACAAAACCTTCCCTACAAACGGTCCATACAACAAGTACTGCAAGGAACAAATATTGAGCCTTCAAATCAGCAACAAATTCAGCTAATCAACACATCCAATCGGCAATAAAGCACAAATTAATGACCTTAAGATTGCCCAAATTATCCCATGGCCAGGAAGACAAGGGCACGGTAGCTACCATTGTATATAGTACGGGGACAACTCTCCTTGTTGATATTTGCTGCCCCTTTCTTGGTATGTATCCAAAACTGAAGCCTTGTTGGGATTTGTATATATTCTGAATATAATATAGATGCTATTCGTATCCGGCCTGGTGATGTTTTGATAATTGTGTATGAAACTTGGTTATGGCATTTGATCGAGGAAATGCCAGAGCAAAGTTTTAGGGAGGCTTAGAGAAGAGTTGTAGGAATCATGCATGGGGTTGAATATATAGACTATAGTGGTTGCAACAAAGATGGTGTAATTGTGTATATAATTAATGAAAAGAAAGAAAGAAACAGTTGCACATCGCAATCGCAATCGCTCAAACAAAATTTATTTTTACTAACTCAACGCTTTGTCAACTCCTAACTGTGAAAAACTGGTATAGAATTGAACTAGTGTTTGTAGGACGTGTCCTTAAGTCTAGCCAGCTCTCCCAGCAGATATTTCATGCTCAACTACAAGAATTTTGCAAATTTGTGTCCAAATGAGCAAAATGGACGCAATGAGTGGATGCAAAATCATTAGACGCATATTGAATTCAGCGTACACGTGGACGCTAATTCATTTCTATTTTTTAAAAATATTTTCGTTAACATAACTATTAGCGTCCACTTGGACGCTGATTTATTTATAATTTATATTTCAAAAAATAAAAATAAGCGTCCACGTGAACGCAAATTTATTAAAAATATTTTATTTTGAAAAAAAATTTAGCATACACATGGACACTGATTTATTAATATTTACATTTTGAAAATTAATATTTAACGTTCACGAGGATTTATTTTTTTAATTTTTTAAAAAATTCAATTTTTTTAAAAAAACTTAATATATACATATTAAACTAGATTAAAATTAGAAATAAATTAGAAATAAATTTTTTTACAAAATTTGCATTTTTTCACACGAAAATTCCTAAAATCTAATCCTCCTGCAGCGATTGCAGCGCGGGGTGACTGGGATCGGAAGGAGCTGATTGATTTCCCGCCATCTGGATCATGAAAATCTCCATCCTCTTGCAGAACTCTAGCAGGTCGTCCACTTGACCCTGGAGATGCTCCATCCGCTGTGTTAGCTGCTCATTGTTGCGCTCCAGCTTAATCGGGCGAGCAGCCTTGCGCCGGGCGGTCGATATCTGCTGACTGAAGAACTCGGGCGCTGCTCCTCCAACTCCTAGAACTGTCCCACACGGGCCAACACCGCTTAGTGCCTCGAAGTACGCGTTGCATGAATCCTGAAACGACAGAGACGCCTCACACTGGGTGCTCATATGGGTGAGGATTTCTGCAATTCGCTCCTAATACATGTATATAATTATTAAAATATGGATAATAATTAAAATTTAAAATATTTTTCAATAATAAATGAAAATAAAATTAAAATTACGTAACTGAGCGCTATCTCTTGCGAACGCTAATCCACCAACTGAGTACACTTTGACGCGCATGCGTGGGTGTGCAGCATCAACTCGTGAGGTGTGACTCGCCTCTCCAGCCGGGCCTCCTATAAATAAAATAAAGCGTTAAATAATTAAATAATTATATAGTTTTTAATTGAATAGAAAATATTTAATTAATACATACCATGCGACGCCGGTGCTCGGTCATGGATAAGGACTCCGAGGTGTGCAGCAACGGCCGAATATTCTGATTCGCCTTCTGCCGCTGTCGTAGTGTCTGGTACTCAGGCGTACTCTATTGTGTCATCCATTGATTCCATGTAGGAGAGTCAATCCAAGTAAGATTTTTCTTCGCCACCCTAGCCTTGTTGACAACGTCGTTGTAGCGCTTCGCTACTTGCTTCTCCCACTACTTATGGACCTATGATGCGCTCCTAGCTTCCGCTGACTCATCCCAATGAAAGTGCGTCTGAAAAAATAATATATAATAGTTATAAGAAATATAAATCAAATATGTACTTTAAATAACTTAAAAGAATTATAACATACCATTCATGACGCAAACCAACGGTCTCGAAACGCTCTACTGGCGTCCTGGAACATCAGGGAGTCCACATCTGACTGGGATATGATAATGTGAGTAGCCAAGCGCGCTATCTTATTGCTGGGCTCCAACCTACAAATGGTAAAATACTCTATTTAGTTTTTGAAATGGTTTGAAAATAAATATTGTAAAACACATAAAAACTAACCTCCCGTTAGTCCAGCTTAGATTCCAAACAGTATCGGGATCGAGGGTCCGTACAGGGCGAATAGGTCGACCTGCTACAACTGTCGAGGTTGCAACATCTGTTTCGACCGAAGTGCTCGTACCACTCGGCCCCACAGTGTGACGGCTGCGCTCTAGAGGTGAGTTCGGGAGAGATAACTCGAGACCTGCAATGTGGAGAGCGTCAAATTTGCTGGGGGAAGACGTTGTTCTCTCCGAACTCCGGTCATGCTCTGTCTCGGCCTGACGACGTTGTGCGTGTGGCAGTTTTTCGCCATACTCTAGAACGTGTCCCACGACCCGTGGAGGTCGTGCCCCACAACAATGATGGTCCGTCATAATCTCAAACATACAGAAATATACAAATTACAAAATATACATATCAATCTAATAATATCAGTTCAACAACTTCCAACTTACAACAAAATCAACATATCAATATCAATTCAACATTCAATAATATCAATAACAATAATATCCACATTCAATATCCATAACAAATTCAACATTCAACAATATCAATATCAATATCAATTCAACATTCAGCAATATCAATATTATTAAAATTCAACAATTTCAATTGTAACATTGAACAGTTTCATTATCAACAATTTTAAGATTCAACAATTCTCATATCAACAATTTCAACAATTTCAATATAAATTCTAACATTCAACAATTTCAATTTCAAAATTAAATAAATCAATTTCAACAATTTCAATTTCAACTTATATTCTAACAATTTCAATTTCAATTCTAACCCTAAACCCTATACTTACAAAAATGGACGGACGGATAGAAGACTTTGGACGGACGGCGACGGAAGACGATCACAACGGAGCTGGAAATGGCGACGGATGGCGGAGTTTGAGCATGGACGAATCGAGGAACGATCTGAGAAAAAGTTAAGTGTTCCTTTATACTGAAAGTTAGCGTCCACGTCGGCGCTGATTGGTTAATTTACCACCTTTTTTTTAAATGAAGGATTTTTTGTTGGACGCTACGTTATTTTTTATTTTAAAAAAAACATGCAATTTTGATTTCAAAAAATAAACATTAGCATCCACGTGAATGCTAAGTAATTCCAAATTAAAAAATAATTTTGAAATAAATATTAGCGCCCACATGGAAGTTAATTTATATCGATGTTTAAAAAATAATTTTAAATTAAATATTTGCATCCACGTGGACGCTTATTTATTCCGATTTTAAAAAAATTGAAATAAATATCTGTGTCCACGTGGACACTAAGTTTTTTTTGTTTTTTTAAAAATAAATATTAGCATCCACATGAACTCTACTTTATAACGGTTTCAAAAATTAATTTTGAGTTAAATATTTGCGTCCACATAGACTCTACGTTTCTTTTTAATTTTTCTTTAAAAATAAATATTAGCGTCGACGTGGACGCTAAGTTTTTTTTTGTTTTTTTTCAAAAATTGAAAATTAGCGTCTATGTGGATGCTAATTTATATCGATTATAAAAAAAATAATTTTGAAATAAATATTCATGGACGATAATTTATATCAAATTTTTAAAAACTAATTTTGAATTAAATATTTGCGTCCACGTGGACGCTATTTTATATCGATTATAAAAAAAATAATTTTAAAATAAGTATTTGCGTCCATGTGGACCCAAAGATATTTTCCGTCAAATTTTCCCACCTAAATTAGCGTCGAAATTGGACATTGCGTTCACATGAACGCCGTATTAGCGTCAAATTTTCGTATGTAAATTAGCGTCTCTCAGACATTTGTGTCCATGTGAACGCTAAATGTAGCGTCCAATGTTCAGCACCTTCCACTTGGAGTGGACGCAAATATTGCGTCCACTCTTTAGTGAACGTAAATCGTGAACGCTATATTGTCAGAATGGTGTATGGCTAATTGGGCAGGGGAATTGATCCTGAGTGGCCGATGTTTTTTTTTTAAAAGTTTCTCGGATGGCCACATTTGTAGTGTTAGATATACCGAAGACTGGCAAAACTACACAAAACGCAGCATTGATGAGTTATGGATTGGCCGGAGGTGTTTGCCTTTGACTTTGTATGTACTGTCTTCTTTTTAATGTTGTGGGCATATCCAATTAATATATATATTTCTTATAACTTAAAAATACAATAACAATAACCCTAAATCCAATTAATTGGATGCACCTGATTCATGGAATATGCTTTTTTGCATGTCAACGTGTTGAGGATTACTTAACGAGATTTTGACAAACTGATATTAATAATGCACTCAAACGTAGACATTTGACCGATATGCGATTTTTTAAAAAAAAAATTATGATTTTTAAACCTTTTTCTGAATTTACTATGATTTTTAAAACCTTTTTCTGAATATTTTCTGAATTTTAAAACATTTTAAATTGATTTTTCGTTACATTTAACTAAAAAAAGTGTCTTGGCAAACAATACAAATATACAAATATACAAATATTTAATTATAAAAAATATATCCTAATAAAACATTCAAATATAATTAACTTTAAATAAATAAGTACGATAATTAGGTCAGAACTTTTTTTAAATAGTCAACATGTCAACAATAAACTGTAATGTCAGAAGATGGTCCAAATTACTAGTTGAAAACCAGCATCATCATAGTCTTATTTATGGGCATTATTAATTATACTCACTCACTAACAAAACCCAAGCAATGTGGAGAGTCTGACTCCAAGCACACGTATGTTAATGTTTCAAGAAGCTTCCAATCAATTACCAATCAACTAAGGGCATCTTTAATGGTGTTCCTAAAAGTTAAAGCTATAAGCTTAATAAGAGAGGAAGCTATAATTTGTTTTTAGTGGTGTAAAGCTATATGCAAAAAGCTAAATAAGAGAGAAATTAATAAATTTTACTTTGTAATGGAAATTAGCAATAAGTTATAAGATAAAAAAATATTTAAAAAATATAAAAGCTA